>JAGGAP010000183.1:0-57416 GCA_017657235.1 Termitomyces sp. T73sscA | reverse complement strand
TTCTGTCTCTATTAGGAAGGAGTACAAATATTTACTAAATAGCGATCGCTATTCGCAACTGACATGAATAGCCAGCCGCACCCTCTTTAAGTTTTACATAATATTGACTTGAAGCTGTGATCGTAAGGCTATGTACGGGAGATCGTGTAGAAACGTCTGCAGCATCCTGACAGTGGTACATCCTGGTTACGCGTGACACAGGCCCAAGCCAGAAGGAGATGAAAAAAAAAATGCATGACGTTCTTGCATGAGTGACAACATACATATATGTACAGCTTGCGTCCTTATTCGTCCTTGCTGTACAGATCCTCTGCGGTATGTTTTCAGTTCCCGAAGGTCGCGAGAACTATGTAGCACTCATGGCCTTGGACTGAGTACAACTATGCTGTCTGAATTTATCGTCGAAGCGCCACAAGTGCTGACTCGATCTCAGCTGTCTTTAAAACTTTGATCTTCTCTCTGCCATTGACTATGGCCATAAGTAATCAGCAAAACAGAGTCCCCTGTAACGTTCTGGCGGACGAGAGATTGATCCGGAGCCGGAGACGGAGACGGAGTCCATGCGCATAACGTGACAACATCGCGTTCAAAGTAGTTCTCCAATTTGTATCCTAATATAACTAACCATCATGTCCACTGCAAAGGCACGTTCTGCCCATGCGCGTGCTATCCTAGGAGAAGAGCTCAATGAACAGCTACCGAATACAAAAGTTCTGCTTGTTGGTGCTGGAGGTATCGGATGTGAACTGCGTAAGTCATCCATTTTTCTCTTTCACATTTTAGCCGAAATTAAGAGCTCGAGGATTTCAGTGAAGAATATTGTTTTAGTTGGCTTCGGGAAAATTACTCTGTTGGACTTGGATACGATTGACTTGTCCAATCTCAATCGCCAGTTTCTCTTCAGGAAAAAGGATGTTAAGCAAAGCAAAGCACTGGTGAGTATCTTGTGGGGCATTGCAGTCCCAGCATTCTCGTGGTCATCACGTCCTCTCTCTCTGTGGACCCATTTGGATTCCACCTTTTGATCCTCATAGCTTTTCTATGATTCTGTCGACTGTCTTTCTCAGCGCGCAGGCAGAACATTCGCTGTGTGTTGATACATGTGTGGCGGGGAGATACAATACCGTTCTTTCCCAAGCATACACAAGTCACAGTGATAAGGGTCTGAGGAGAAGCAGGGTAATTGACAGGAGATGGGATGGAATTCATTGCCGTTGAGCTCCTTCACTTTTGTATCTCGCCTGGCGTTACGCAGACTCTAATGTTCTTTGAAGATAGCGGCACAAACAGCAGCGCCCTTCAATCCGAACGTCAGTCTGAACCCCATTCACGGGAATATCAAAGAGCCACAGTACGACATCCCTTGGTTCCAGCAATTCGACATCGTCCTCAATGCATTGGATAACCTTGGTCAATTCATGTCTTGGATATTGTGAATTGTGTTGCTCATAAATGCACAGATGCACGAAGACATGTGAACAAAATGTGCATGGCTGCACAGGTTCCACTCGTAGAATCAGGCACAGCAGGTTACCTCGGTCAGGTACAGCCTCTGCTTAAGGTTAGTCCCAGCACTCTAGACGACAACGTATCCCGATTTTCTCCAGGATCATACCGAATGCTTTGACTGTATTCCAAAACCAACACCCAAAACATATCCAGTCTGCACGATTCGTTCAACGCCCAGTCAACCAATCCACTGCATTGTTTGGGGCAAAAGCTATCTCTTGGGGTGAGTGGAATTAATTTCCATGTCAAATTTGTAATCTCTCCTTATACATTTAGGCAACTTTTTGGTGAAGACGAGGATGCAATTGGAGAGCTTGACGCTGCAGAACAACATGGGGAGAATGGTATGTACTCTAGATGAGAGTTCTTTTCATATTGATCCCCTCTCAGCTCAGGAGATTGCTACCCTACGAAAAGAGGCTCAGGCATTCAATAACGTGCGAGCTGCCCTTCGTTCACCCTCCCCTGATATCTACCAGAACGCCGCCAAGCTTGCCTTCCAGAAGGTGTGCCTCCATTTGTATAGTCTTTTATGATGTTGTTAATCTCTAACCACAGGTCTTCAACGCCGATATTAGCAATCTCCTGGTCATGGCTGACATGTGGAAATCTCGGGCACCGCCGGTGCCCCTTGACTTTGACGCGATCCTAGACGGGACTTCTAGCCCGAGAGGAGAAGGTACTTCGAAGGACCGTGACAGTGCCACTGACCAAGCAGACCTGAGTGTGACTTCGGCTTCTGGTGTCAATGGGAATGTAATCACAGCCTCAAATGGCGCGGGACTCAGGGATCAGAGATCCCTGTCATTAAAAGACAATGTCGAATTATTCGTTGATAGGTCAGTGCTCGATATCTCCGAATTCGTCCTATTTGGCTGATGATCATGTAGCGTGAATCGATTGGCCGCCCGTCTACGAAGCGGTGCTGAGACGACCATATCTTTCGATAAAGATGACGACGATACACTTGACTTTGTTACAGCTGCGTCAAACCTTCGATCTGTGGCATACGGTATCAATAGACAAACTCGATGGGAAGTAAAAGGTATATCTTTTGCTTTTCACATGGAACGCGGTCTGAGAGGTACATGCAGAAATGGCCGGTAACATCATACCAGCTATTGCCACTACAAATGCCATTGTCTCAGGCTTAATTGTACTTCAAGCACTACACCTTCTGCGACGCAACTATTCCGCTCTGCGCAACGTTCATCTGCAGTACAAACCTTCTGTACCCCTCAGCACCATCACCTTATCCAAGCCAAATCCTGGGTGTGGTGTGTGTCAGGACACCTATGCTTTAGTGCTGTGCGATCCCGGTCGTACCCTACTCGGAGACATCGTGAAGGGCATCCTAGGTACCAATAGTGAACGAGAAGTCAGCGTGTATGAGGACAAGAGAGTACTTAGTGATCCAGATTGGGATGATAATCTAGAACGGACACTGGAGAGCTTGAATGTCACGCGGGGGAAGTTCTTGTCAATAGTTGATGAAGAGGAAGAATGGGGAACCATTACGATTGGACTGAGCGTGTTGCCGTACGTGCTCTCTCCGCTTCAAAGTCTGTCAACGTCAACCTAATGATCACATATAGCCCTAACCATCCTATTGGTGCTCTGCCCTATATCCTTCCATCACCTCTGCCTCAGCCAAACAGGAAGCCAAAACTGACGCTGGCGGAAGCAACGCCTTCTACTCCACAGCGTACCTCCAGAAAGCGTTCGCTACCTATTGATATGGACAATGATATTATCGATCTTGCGCCTACACCGAAACGTCTAAAACCCGATATGAATGGTGCCGTGAAAGGCCAGGGAAGCCCAAGTAAACGACGTAAGCTGGATGAGGAAGGTTTGCTGCTCATGAATGGGCCTGGGGAGCTTGCCGACGATGTCATTGTCATTGACTGAGAATCTCTGTAACTGTGTTGTATTGACCAGGACCGATTTTCCACTGTAGTTATTAGAAAGGGGGATGTACTGTCAGTGAAGTTTACCTGACCTGTTAATGACGCAAATAATTACTTTATTCTTGTATTGCACCATTATTGGATCCGGTTAAAACTTGCAAAAATGCTTGTCCACAACTATCTTTTTATGTAAATTAAGATGGTGTTCATACAGCCTCCTACCCAGGCGTGCTTCGAGGTTGAAGGAAGAATATGTAGGTAGAAAACAAAGAAATTCCAAGTGAAGGAAATAAGGTTCTCGGTTTATTCTCGGATCATTACCCTTTTTGGATGATGGACTTGGAATTTCTTTGTTTTCTACCTACATATTTTTCCTTCAACCTCGAAGCACGCCTGGGTAGGAGGTTGGTGTTCATACATGATTGACTAGCTACTTCTCAATTTATAGATTCTGAGAAAACGCACGCAGACTTTGAGGAGAAAAGCTATTTGACGTATCTAGCTAGACTTATCTCACTCTGGATGCCTCCAGTGCCAGCTTTTCAACAGCCACATCTCTAAGCGTGTTCCTATATATTGTTTTTAATAGGTATTGAAACGAACGAAGTTTTTATCAGAAGCCTCCTAGACTTCAACTATTTGATAGAAAATATGCGAAAAATACGAAAATTAAGGAGTAGATAAAAATCAAGTATGTACGATACAAATATCTGCTTCTTTTGAAAGTGTGAATCATTGAGAGCGCAGATACATTACGAGGTTGTGGTTACCGTTTGAGTTCCGGTTTTATGGATATATCTTTGTATCATCATTGCGATGATAGGACTCGACATCACTGTGCACATCAACAACTTTAAGAACGTTCAGTTGAGTTCCTGTCTCGGTGTTGGTCTTGAAGTCTATGGGGCGAGTGCTGGTACCACCAATTGTCCTTGTTGCATGCGTATGTCTAATGATAATGCCTTTGCTTCCAAAACAATGGCGTTTTCCTAGCTCCACCAAGCGTGAAGCAATGCCCACGATAACCGCAAGGTTGCAAACAAGCAGAGACACGCATTGCTAGAGATTGGTTATAAGTATCTCAATAAGACATATTGACATCAACAGACCTCAATGATCGCAACAAACACTTCATCCAAACCACCGACACGAAGAACATAGTAGGCATGTACCAAACTCGCGATAGTGGTACCGATACTTGCAGTGAAGACGACGAAGAGCCGATTACGTTGAGAACGCGAAACCTCCAAATTCCATAAAAGCCGGAGGGGCACTGCGATCAGAATAGAGTCGGCATAGATGTCACCTTTTGGTCATAGTGTATTGTCACGAATTAAGCATGAGAGGCGTGCCACTCACTGATGAGCTGAGCAATAGCAACGTTCCGACCAAGTGCGCATTGTGGGGAGAGGCTATCCTGTATCAAAACTCGTGAAAAAGAAGCAGAGACCGTAGCCAACGACAAATTGCCTTCCACGAGGGTTCGGTTTCACAAACCCAGAATACTTGGGCAAAAAGTATGCACCATACAATCAGGAACGTCGTAGAGAGCACATAAAGCATTGTTTTGAGCCGAGAACCTTCCGGGGTAATGCGAATCACAGAAAATAGTATTGACATCCGGGCTGTCCTGCCATGGTCTCAAACACTATTTGAAGATCAATGTGATAGAAATATACCAAACAATGCCGTAGAATCCTTGAGCAAGATAATAATACATCGCCACTCGAGTTGAATGCGAAAGATGAGCTTGATCGATACATATTGTGGTCAGTTGATTGATACATCATCAAGAGAGCGTTTCATACTTGGGTCACCGAGATGAATAAAGAGAGCAGCTACGAAAACGATAAGGATGGTCATGGAGAACGCGGCCCAAGCATCATCGAATCCGAACCGCTTCAGACGAATTCGTTCGAAGAGACGGATAAGTGTGACGACAGCAGCAAAAATGGGGCCAACTAAACCAATGACTATGTTCAACGAGGTAAATGAATTAGCTAAGCCTCAACATAGGTCTATGGCAGAGCTCTACCTTTGACAGCGTGAACTGTGACTGAGGATGTTGCCATCTTTCGGGGAGGACTTGTACAAGCGGCGAAGAGGAAACAAGTTCTAATAAAGTACCACTGAGATCGAACTCATGACGGATAGATTGACTCTACAAGGAAAAAACATCTTGCCCTAATCTTTTCGATGAGAAAAAAGCGGATCTGCATAAAGTAACAAAAATTCATCGCCAGGTACATTTACTGCTAGCGCAGATATCCGGTAACCTTCCATGCTCTTCCATGTCGCCAATCAACGATCCATTGTGCATGATCAAGTTAGAACACCACTTCTGCACCTACTTGTACGACACCGCAGGGAAGCCATAACGTTTGATCGGTCAATTGTGAGAGTGGCATCATGGCCGTCGCATGTAAACAATTCAATCGGACCGTACTATGCCGCACAGTGGGAAACTCTGTAGATTCCGGCGACGGAGTGTAAAATATCTCTCGAAGTAGCCGTGGCATAAGAGCTAGTATGTGTTTCTTCAGGCTCTGGCTGGCCGCGGGGGTAAGGGTGGCGCTAGTTAACGGGTAAATGTCGCCAATAATTTTTTCGCTGAGAATCCTGTTTTTGACAGATGTCCATTTTAGCATCCATCAAAGGGAAGCGAAGTGGTGGAGCGACTTTCGATTCAATCCCCATTGCCATCGCTTGACAAACTGCATGTTCGAAATTGATCGGTACAAAAGTGAAAGTACTTTCCTTTTAAGCTTTCAAATTACAAGCTCAAGCCCGAGAGTTTTAAGAATCCGATTTTTATGGGATCGCGTGCCCTAAACCTACAGGATATCGAGCCACAGCACACAGATGATAAAAAATCGATGGTTTATTGTGGAGGATCTTGTTGTTTCAATCATGATCCGACGGCCTCCTGTAACATTATTTTGACGTAACGAAGGTTGTGGTGTCGGAACAGGACCCGGTCATGGGTCCCAAGTTGTCCAGGGCCTTTTGAACCGAACTTGGGCAGAGTGCGAGTGGGGTCGTCGCGACACAATTTCACTCTTTTTGTTCGCCTTGTCCGTACTGTGTGACCTAATTAGCGGTTTATGGCAACTCACCTCAGCGTTCTTGGTACTAGTAGAATGAGGAGAGAATTGTGAATATGAAACACGTGACCATGTCGGTGTTCCACTGTTCACATGAACGACGTGTCGTCACCCAAAATCCCTGCCAACGCAGTACGATTCAGCGCCAACCTCACTTCCTTCATTTAGGACCTTGTCTTTGTAATGACAATGTTCTTCCGAAAATTTCAAGGATTCAATCTTCCTGACATAACATTTGGATAATATCAGAGTCATCAGGTAATCAGTATACCTCGACCTTCTCCTACTGCTCCTTTGGGCTGATATGTGAACGTGGAGCGAGTATCAGACATATTGATCATGATGCCGTCGATGTACGAATCCATAAGATATATGGACACAATTACTTTACCAAGACAAATGTATGTATAAAGTCACCCTTTGAAGTTCGACTCAGCATTTTTTGAAGCCGAAATTCCAAACTTGACTGCGTGTCTGACCCGATATGGGTTTTTCATCTGTTCTGGAGCTGTTGAGCCCCCCGGCAAGGGAAACTCAATGTTGTCCTGATTTCGATGCTATCTGCTTCGTTTGACCGGCTTCGCATGGTAAGCTGTAAGAAATTATATCAACATCTAAAATGACTGTGTTCTTGCCTACAGATTTGCAATGGCCAATTTTTTCGATGCTGCAAAGAGGGGCTTTTTCTATCGAACAAGAGTCTGATTTTTTGTTTTTGTTTTCTTTAGTGTGACGCATTAACGTTCGCATGATTGATATGCCAGGGATATACAACTTCATCGCCCCAGATCAACATTTCACCTCTTTTATCATAGATTGCCTTTCTTTGATCGGGGAATTTCCCTGTGTGCTTCGACCTGGTAGGTTCCCTTGACTTTAAGAATGGGACTTCTTCCCTATCGATGGGGAGAACCGACCTGTTGGGACTGAAATCTGGTTTGGAGGGTGGTGCACAGCTTTGAACCATGGCCTTATCCTGCCGTGGAGCTGGTGTGAGCGGCCAATATTTGGTTGGCGAAAAAGGTTTTTCTCTATTCAACATCAGAACTCATGGATGCCCGTTGGGGACCATGCTTTTCAACAGAGTTAATATGATCTTTGATTTATTTTTTGACTCCTCGAATCGTTTGAGCCTCGATTTTTAAGCCAACCCATGCCTTGCGCTGCAATAGATAGTCGAAAGCTGATAAGGTTTAACAGTCACATAGTTTGCAGTATACGCTGGCTTTGAAGGTACGACTTCATGCAATGATCTTCGCCACATACAATTATTTTTAGTTGTTAAATGGCAATAAATTGAGTCGAAGTTGGGTCATCCTCCTCTACACACTTTATTTTAAATTTGACCTGTGTTACCGAATTCTCCGCCCGCCGTTAACCTAAGGATTGGCGATTCTCAAGTTCTGTAGTTCAATCATGCGGGCAGTGTGGTCGGGCCCCAGAATCAGTAGGCTGAAACGACTGATCCGTCAACTAATCGGGTGAAATTTATATGTAATGTAATTCATTCACATGGTACAATCCGTGTATTTTCTTTCATCCGTGTCCTTGGATCACATCTAACTCGCGTTTGTCTAGAACTGGCACCAAACGGAAGGATCCTTCTGTATAATTTGAAAGCACAAGTACAAGTAGGCAATGAGACCTGTCATAACATCGTGTATGTACATCATTTCCATCCGACCCTAAATCAACCTTAGATCAACCCGTCGTATACTCATCAAGCTCGAAAGACCTTGTTTCCCTTCTATACAAGTCTTTCTTGCTATTGGTATACTTTATCAATGAGAAATCGTTCATTGCCAGGGAATAGTAGTCGGAATGACTCACCTATGGATACGAATTGGTGTGCTTAATACGAGCAATAAACGAGAGAATCTGCTTAGAGACTACCGACACAGCATCATAGAAGACAATGTGACCAGCGCCTGGAATCAGATGACTCTCGACATTCTTAAACTTGGGTGCCATGTTGGAAATAGTAGCAGAACCATTAATTTGGAGGTCCTCGGTACCCGCTATGATAAGAAGTGGCCATCCCGATGCACCCTCTTCTAAAAGACGTGTGGGGTCCTGCGTACGATTTAAAACAAGAGTGGCAATTGGTGGTGAGAGGTAGACAGTGCTTCCCATCCAAGCAAGCGTATCATCGTATGGAATGTCTTTTGCAGCAGAGAGGGATCCTACGAAGTCAGTCCTAGTTTGTAGACCAAGGGTGGTGTTTGTACTATCTTGGAGGCCGGGTAGAAAACTTAGAACTTTTGGAGTCGCCACAACGGGGAGAATATCTCCGAGGTATGGAAGCCCCGCAAGCCAGATTAGACCAGAAAAGGGAAGTGGATGCGGAAAGTTTGCTGCAATATCTGCACCAATGGCACCTCCTAGGCTCCTAGGATAGATGCATTAGACATTTCAGGGAACGAAATTCAATTCAACTCACCATCCAGCGAAAAATGGATTCTTGAGGTCAAAACCTTTGATAATAGCGTCGAGATCGTCGGCATAACGGTCAGAAGTATAAAAATCAGGCGACAGAGGCTTTCCAGATAGACCATGGCCGCGAGTGTCGTAACGGACCTGTAACAGAAAGGTTAGGAAGCCCGTTTGAAGCCTACTAGAAGTTATTGTATGACATGCCATGTACAAATTCGTGAGCAGCGAATGGTCTTCAAAAAGGGGGTCAAATCCAGTCATGGTGCAAGCAAGACCGTGAGCAAAAATGACGTGTGGTTTGGCAGGATTTCCAACAGCTTGCGCGTGGATGGTCGTACCATCCCTGGAAACCAAGTCGGTGGTAATACCTTTGGGAGAAGTAAGACTTTCTGCACAGACAAGCGCAGATACAACGAGCTGTACGATAAAGCAACACAAGCGCATACTGCGAGTGAGAGCTTTTGAGTCTTGAATATTTTCTTCTCTGCATCCAATATCATATTTTAAGCTCTTGGGTGCTCGCACCTGAATTAAGATCGGATCAGATTTGTATTATCAGGAAACCTGACGACAAACCCTACAACGGCAAAAACAAGTGACAAGCGAAGTCGCGGCATACAGCGTGATACAGTTATGACAGCGTTAAAAGTTTGAATATCCGCATAAAGTTACAATTGATATATAACAATGAAGCACATGTCAATGAAACCTTGAACAAGGAATTAAATGACCAACCAATTTCTTTGCCGGGAGGTAAGCTATCGGAACCCCAAGTGTTTCTAAACAACATGAAGTGAGCATCTCTCTAGACTAAGCAGCCAACATGGAAAATACTACAAAATCAGTACGACCACGACGTTGGGTGAGACTGTGGATGATCCAACTCGAGTCTCGAAGTTCTTGAGTGCTGACATGATATGCGAGTGAACGACTCCCGCACATTATAGTTTTTGACAGTGAGAATGATGAAGTGACAGAAAGACGCGATGCGATACAAGACATCGTATGAACCTGTCAATTGGAAATTTGAATACATACACACTGGATTTGATCTTGGTTTAACACGTGAGATTGTGGCCGGACAGCTTACCTGGTAATAAGGCTAAACCGCATAGCATAAAGTCATCAGACACAATAAAAAAGGGATCATTGATATTGAACTCATAGACAAGGACTTGATTAGGTCGACTTGCGGCAAATTCAATTCAAGGGTCATGGTGGGTGCAAACAAGTAGTAGTAGCCTTCTAGCATAGCAAAACACACACAAAAGCAGGTTAGGTTTGTTAAGATCAGCTCTGGCTCAGAGAAAGTGAGATTCATCCTTTGATTGTTCCACGAAACATTTTTTCCAAATTGGTTCCCTTTAAACCTAGATGACAATTTAGCAGGCCTTGTGAACCAATAACTGTTTATACTGACTTCGTCCTGGACCACTCGAGTTACAAACTGCTTGATGATGACAGCTACTTGCTCTGGGTCTTCCCAAAAAAGAATATGACCAACACCGGGGAGCAAATGCGATTCACAATTCTTGAAATGAGGCTCCATTTGTTCAATTACATCCTTGCCGGAGATCTGAATGTCATCTGCTCCGTGAACAATACATAGGGGAAGACCCTTGGCACCCTCTTCTTTCAGTCTCGTTGCGTCGTGATTGCGGCCAATGAGAAGCTTGGCACACTCTGGCAACAGATGGGTAGCAGCGCCGATCCAAGAGGCCATGTCTGCGAACGGGACCTGAGGTAATGTTTGTGGGGCGACCAAGGAGTGGCAGAAATTGATACGCTGTGAAAGAGCTTCAGAAGGTGTCTCAGGCGAGCACATTCCCGGTAAGAATGAGAGCACGAGAGGTGTCGCAACGATGGACATGACATCGCCCATGTGAGGAAGAGCTCCGAGCCAAATGATGCCTCTGATTGGGACGGGATCGTGGGCGGCGCAGATGTCGGCCGCAATAGTACCTATACATTGAAGCGTGAGCGAACCATCGTAGAACAAGGAGGAAGAAACCCAAACCAGCTAAGCTCCTGAGGTGCAGGGTCAGAGCACATTACAAGATGAGGTAGGAAATACTCACCACCCTGCATAGAAAGGTTTACTGAGGTTGAAAGCTTCACGAACTGCATCAAAGTCTTCTGCATAGCGCGCTGAGACATATGCCTCTTCTTTGATAGGTTTTCCACTTCGCGCATGGCCTCTGGCGTCGTAACGCACCTACGAGGAAGTCAATACCAAGTCAAGCATGCGCAAAGATAATGACGCGCCAGGTAGAAATCCTTCTGGAAATGTGGAAGCGAAAAGAGCCTATCGAAGGCAGTGGCGGCACAAGCAAAGCCATGCACAAATACGATATGTGGCTTGGAGTGGTCACCACATGCTTCGGCGAAAATTGTCGTGCCATCCTTGGATTCCACAGTTTTCGAGGTCAGAACGAGAGACATAATCGATGAAAGGCCATGGCTAGTATTCTCGGAGCTTATATACCTGTATTCCCAAGTTTACGTTCCCAGCAGATATGTGCACCGACGGAGTCAGGGTTATCAGGGCCCTGTTACATAGAAAAAGCCTTGAGCTGTCACCGTGGTTCTGACCTTGGTATCTCCTTCGGGATGCATGATGTTGTCGTAGCTTCTAGTTTTCTTTGATCGATTATTTGGTATACTGATGCATATGTGCGTCTACAGCTCAAATCGGAAGTTGAGCTGAGAACGGGTTTGTGTTGTCAATGTCATCAGTGTCCATCAGCGAGTTATCAAAAAGAACCGCGTTTACTTACTACTTAGTGACACATCTGTGTACTGTATACTAGATTTGCTGCATCCACAAGAATATTGTGTTGATGATTTATGTAACCTTAAGTTGTCGGTTTGTACACATAAGTATCTTCGAGACGTCACCGTCGCTTTACAAGTGATGTGGCACACTGCCAGGTAGACAAAGTGTATTTCCGGGTTTGCGCGATATCATGAAGCTTTTGGTACATGTACTTTTGACAGAGGTTGGTGTACGCTCGTAAGGTCACGATGAAAGGTGACGAAATAGATATCAAGTGACTAGCCTACTCTACACGAATCAAGATAGGACAGGATCATGATGCCCGACGTAAACGCACCTACTGACTGTTACGACGAACCAGTTGTGAGTACTCCTATATACAGTATGCTCGATACGTAGGTCTTCAATACGCTCCGTGTCGTCCAAGCTTTCCTTCCTTTCTGCTCCTCGGCCAAACTCTCGCTCCAGCTCGAAGATGATAGTGTCCCCGGAAAAAGAAAGAATTGTGCTATATCTTGCTAAAATAAGTATCTCTATATCTCAAAGTGGATTAGTCTTTCGACGCATGAGAAGCTCCAGTGACTTCGTCCGACTCGGTGGCAGCACAATGAATATCGTGATATTTAATTATAAAGCCTGTGCTCATATCACCTATAGACTAGTCTTTTCCGGCTGTTGCTCGTACTCCGACTGCTTGACTACCCCGGGCGGTGGCTGGCTCGGGCGCTTGATAGCTCTTGAACGTATACATGTCTGTCATACCGCCATTGCTATCTATACTGCCAGCGGCAACAGGCACTATGCTACTCAGTGATGCCCGGAGAGAACGGGTGCTTGCTGAAGAGGAGTGTGATGACCAGAAAGAATCATATGTGAGAGATACCCCTGGGAAGTTGATTGAACTTTCGCTCAAGCCTGGGGATACCGGTAAAGTGGGTGTTCGCTGTAATGAGGTGATAGGATAATGGTTGAAGTTGAATGGTGAGGATGTCGGTGGTGGTCGAGAGCCGGTGGTGACCCAATTTGTGGCGACTGGGGTGGGTACCGGCGCATGATCACCACCGAAGCTGGTCTGTGAAGCAGAGCAATTCGCGATACCGTAATTTGGAATGCTGGAAGGTCCTGATGTGGGTTCGGGGTACTGACTTGGCATTGTCGCTTGTGTTTGTGAAGGGAAAGGTTTGTGCTCTGGTCCAACTTCCATCTGGATCAGATCTCTCATTTCGTTGGGATTTATTGGTGCTGGAGGAGTGCTCTGAGTGGACAGAGATTGATGATTGGTTGACGTGAACTGGGAAGTTGAAGCTGTCTCATTTTGGGAGGGAGAAATGGTGTTTCGAGTCAAGGAAGATGGTTGGGTCCTGGAAGATAGAGACGATGGTGACGAATTTGAGGTGGTATCGGCTGCATTGGATGGCTCTTTCAATGTAGCAGTTATTATCATGGGAGGTGAGGCGAGCGGTTTCGGTATCCGTTGGTGCGAGTGATGAAAGTAAAGGTTTTCGACTTCATTCAAGTTCTGTTTTTGCTATGAAGGTGAATGAGTTTATGGAATACACACTTTGGACTCTGACACACCCAACCGTGGTCGACCTTCAATTTGGCATACTGAAGGCGCATTTGCAACTGACGTGAGAGCTAAAAAATCATTCCAGTATTTTCAGTGTAACATTATCGATGATAAGAGTGGGAATCACATACATGGCTCACCCTTGCCCGTTCCACCGTCTGTTTGCGCCTTTTCTCGTTCTCAAGTATTGGTCCATTATTCGCTGACAGAGACGTTGAGACCACCATGCCGTTGAATCATGAACAGATCGGAGAATATGTCCTGCTCCCTAAGTTAGTAGGATGCTCAGCTGTAAGATAAGGGCACCGCTAGAGTGTAGGGCACCAAATAGGAGTTGACTAACACGCAACCTGGTTCAAAAACTCTCGGGGCACGTGTGGTACAATGGTCACGCGGGGCAAGATTATCATCACGTGTATATGTGGCTATCTCGGGCCGTGTCAACTTTCTCCTCAGGATCAGATTATATATTCAATTACTTACTCATGCCGATACCTTCTCCCCTCAATTTCTCTTCATGGCTCTCCCAAAATCAGCACTTGTTACAACCTCCTGTAAACAACTTTTGTCTCTACAGAGGCAACGATTTTATTGTCATGGCTGTTGGAGGGCCGAATCAACGAAATGATTATCATGTAAATCAAACGGAGGTAGGATACGAGTTCTTGAGACCATAGAAGAATGAAACATTGTTTTGAAAGGAGTGGTTCTATCAACACAAAGGCGGAATGTTACTACGGATCGTTGATGACGGTAAATTCAGAGATGTCAGGATAGAAGAAGGTGAAATGTTCTTGCTTCCTGGTGAATAGTTCTTCCTACCTTCGCTTCCGGAGAATATCAAACATTCTTTGCAGCGAACACACCACATAATCCGGTACGTTTTGCGAATACCATTGGATTGGTCGTCGAGCGCATTAGACCGACTGATTCTATTGGTAAGTCGAGCTTCCTTACTTTTTCTCATGGAATCCACATAGTTTACAGACCGCCTCCGTTGGTACTGCACCTCACCAACTCATTCCGAACCCACTGTCATCTATGAGGAATCTTTTCACGTTACGGATCTGGGTACTCAGCTCAAGCCCGTGATCGAGAGATGGATGAATCAGGAAGATTTGAGACGATGCAAGGTCTGTGGTCAAGTCGCGGAACCCAAGTGAATAGAGTATTCTATCTAAGTACGTACCATGTATAAATGAACGTTACAGTCAACCCGCAATCTGGAATAAATTATATGCACCTGCTTCAGCTGTTTCAGAGAGTCTGTCACTGTGTTCGCTTTCTTCATCCTACGATCCGTAAAGATACTCTTAGAGATTCAAAAGTTGCATGCGCAGTATGTACATGTACCCCCTTGTGGGTGTATCATTACCTTTTCAAATACATAGCAGATTGCCCACATGGAAATCAAATTTAAAATAGATCCGCACTGCCCCAACTCGCATTTTTAAAAATAACAATGTCGGCATTGAGAAACTTTTTCGAAGCGTTTCTTGTCATGGGTGCAGTTGCTTCTGATGGACATTTCGGTTTAAGTACTTCTATGGATGCTGTCCCAAACGATTACCGGACTGGCTTACCTTGGAATTGGTATGGGTATATAACAGGTTAAATGAGTGAGGCGATGCGGGTCGCTGTGCATCGCGTGATGAGATGGTGCCTTATCGCCTGCAGATTTCTGGAGATTACTTCGCCCACAACTTATGAAGCTTCATTGACGTCCGCCAGCTGCAATGCACTGTAAAGAGATATGCTTTGCCACCGGAGAAGGAGTGGCTCTCGTCCTTGCACGAAAGCAGACCAAATCAAAAATGACATCATGCATCGAACGTTGGTGCGATTTCTATGGATCTATCAAGCCCTTTCATTCTTTCTGTCAGGTACAAATTTGTCATATCATATCAGCGCGCCACATCTAATTAATTAAATCAAGACAACCGAACGCCGGCATGCCGGTTTGCGCATCATCTTCACTATAAAGCCAGCCAGAAACGTGGTTTTTGTCTTATCGTCTGCCGTTTCTCACTTCTTCCATTCAACAAGTTATCCTCTCCGCTATGTCGTCTTACAACCGCGATAACGACCGTGACAACTACGGTTCATCCAATAATGATTCATACGGTTCAAACGACCGCTCGTCCAGCAACGACAACTACGGTTCATCCAACAACGATTCATATGGATCGAACGACCGCTCGTCCAACAACAATGACAACTACGGTTCATCCAACAACGATTCGTATGGATCGAGCAACCGTCGCTCCGACAATGATAACAGTTACGGATCGTCTAATGATAACTCGTACGGTTCTTCCACCAATGACTCTTATGGGAGTTATAGTGACCGTTCTTCCAATGACAGTTACGGATCCTCCAATCGTTCTGACAACAATGATTCATATGGGAACAACCGTTCTTCAAGTGATGATTCCTATGGATCTTCCAACCGCTCCGACAATCAATTTGGCTCTTCGAACAACGATTCGTTTGGATCGTCCAACCGTGACAACGATAGCTACGGATCGTCAAAGAAGTCCTCCGACAACAACTATGGGTCGTCCAACAATGACTCATATGGATCTTCCAATACCGACTCCAACAAGAACGATAACTCGTATGGATCGAACAACGACTCTTATGGTTCCAACACTTCCTCTAACAATGATTCGTACGGCTCCAACGCCTCTAACAACGACTCCTATGGTTCTTCCAACAACAACAACAACAACAACTCCTCTTCGGGTGGCTGGGTTGACAAGGGTGTCAAGGAGGCTGCCTCCCGTGCTGGGTACAACCTCGTACGTCTTTTTTTTTTTTTTAATTCATTTTCTTCATACCTGATATACGATGTTTTAGGATGATGACACTGCCGGCAAGATTGGTGATGGTTTGAAGGAGGGACTTAAAAAGTTCGGTGGCTGTAAGTTGACTTTCGTCATCCTTTCGGGCCAATACTAATCAATGATTTCTCAGTCGGAAACTAGTAGTCATACCTATTGTCTAACACAACATGGAATGGAATGTAACATTGATATCAATTACGGACACTTTGTAATACGATTCATTTTTTTGTATTCTTCTTCTGTTGGATTCCTAGTCCCATGTTAGCAGACCTCGTAGTCGATTCTCGAGTCAGATAAACGGTTCAACGGGAGTTACGTGGTACACGTAAAAACTGCAGCTCCACACGTCCACTCGAATGTAGCTTCGGCAACCTTTCAAGGATTGCAGCTCTAAATTCGTCATCTTTGGTAGACTGCGTCATTATTACTAGAAAGCAACAAATCTTGAGGTGGCCGCTCCCCGTGAGTACTCCATCTAATCTGCCCCAAGATCCGTTGTCATCGCCGTGCCCAAGATCTGAGGGACGATGGATGCCCGCGATGGTGAACTTGATCTCTCGGAGTTTGTTTTGTTTAGGTATGGTATCGAACATATCGGCAGCAAAATGAAGCGTTATCGGAACAGAACCAACCGTGTTGATGATGTGAATGATACGCAAATTAGTTAAGCCACTGAGATCAAGACACATGGACCCCGGAGAATGATCTGCACAACTCGTCAACGAAGGAACCGCGTTGCAAAGTCGAACGAAACCTAGCAGGATGGATACAGTAATAATCTCCAGAGAGCGTGCAGCGTAATCAAGAACGCTTTGGAATTCCATGATGTCTTGATTTAAGAGAGGTGACACCACAACCAGACTGTTGAAACGTTTCAGAGAAGATATCGACAAGCATGAACGTGAATCGGTCAAGATATCTATGACCGGTCCAATGCTTGTAGACAAAACGGTGGTCAATGATTCTAGATGGCCCCGGGTCAAGAGTTCTTCGTCGTTTGGTAGATCAATCGACTTGACTTCGGGCCAACGAAAGTTGAGAAACTGGAGGTCCTTTAGTTGAGGGCAGTGCCTGAGAATGCCCGACGGAAAACCGAAGAGATTTTCAAAAATCAACCGCTCTAATGTCCGGCTTTTAATGAGATGAATGAGGTCTTGCTGCAGGTAGGAGTAGACATCTTGCCAGTCAATGGGTAAGGTGCGCCCGTTGAGCTTCGCAACGAAGTCAACTTTCGCAGAACGGGGATTGCTTCTTGTATCGTTGCTAATTCCAGGTGAAGAGTCTGGACGTAAGTCTGCAAAAGTGTATTTGAGGACATGGCGTCGTCTAAGCGTGAGTTTGCAGGTGACCCGTGGTAGAGTGTGAGCGTCTTGAACAGCGCCTTCTGTGAGGGTCCACGGAGACATTTCGCTGAGAGACTGCAAGCCTCAAGCGACCGCCAGTCTCCTGATAGTTCAACAACAATGTAGTCGATGAGTTCTTGAGGTAAAGGACACGAGCGTAAAGAGTTATAATTAGATGCCATTCTTCAAATTGAGCCGTAACTGCGAGCTGGATCATTGAATAGCAGTCAAGTATTATGCTTCAGTGCCTGCTTGATGAAAAACTATATTAACAATACCTGAGCGGCGGCCAAATTTCTACTGCTATCAGATATCTAATAGAAAGAACGAGAAAAACTAACGATTCAAGAGTCAATATGAACACGTGACTATGCAGACGATGACGATATGTGGACAAGGTCCATAACAATTCTTCTGGCCCTGCTTACAACCTAGTGTCCCCAGAAATAATGGCATCGACGTAAGATTTAGACATACATCAATACTGGAGAATGACTTACAAACTGCCAGTTTGTGCAAAATACATAATTTGATCTGATTATTTAAGATATACCCGAAGTGAAATACAAAATCAGGTCCAACAAGGAGACAGATATTAAGTATTCTTCTCCATGATGGCGAATTGTAGCGAGTCCAGATGACTTCGGTTCTCGTCTCCACCAAAAGCCCGATAGCTTTGAAGCGCGATTTCGAGTAGGATACAACCCGTCACCTCATGTGACGACCCCGTAACATGCTTATATGGTTCCAGTCCACGTCTCCACCAGATCAATAGTACAATAACTCTCATTCGGCACATACTGCTTCGTGATTACTTTAATCACCTCCTGAGCGACAAGTCCTCCCAGAAACGCTGCTGTATTCGGAAGATCCGCAGTTGGCGCTCGAGCACTTAAATTTTCAGTCAGCTTATGCTTATTTTTTTATCCCAATGAGTAAATCAGACACACATTTCGCCAATACATTCTTCGAACCCCTCAGGTAGCTCGGTACCAGATGGGAGAAGTGCCTGCGCTTGCGCTGTAAGAGATTCGACCGTAGGGGCTACACCAGGTTTCAAGGCGCAAAGGGCAGATAAAGAGAGGTGGATAGAGGCTGGCTTAGAAGAGCTTGCCACGGCATTTGCTGTTACGAAATTCATTAATTATGTGCACGCATAAGCATTTGAACTGACCGAGTAGTGTTTGATCAGCATCAAGGGCACCCCATTTCTTGCCCCTCAGGATCCTGAGCGCATGCGCGTTCTTCACGAACAAGTCAATCATGGCATCGTCGATTGGCACAGTGAGGTAAGACTTGAAGCGAGCCTTCTCTTCCTCCGCATGGGCTTTGTACAGTTTCTGCAGATGAATGTATCTGTCAGTGTTCGCCTTCATATCCGGAAGGGTGCTAGTTAGCGGTAGGGTGTGTGGGGGTTCCAACGAAAACTTTCTGAGCGCTTCAAGTAGGTGGAAGAAGGGCGGTGAGTCGAAAGAAAGGCTCGAAAGTTGTGGATCTTGGAAGAGCGCCGCGATGTCTGAGGGCACGCTGGTCTCGGTCCAGCAACGGTAAGCTTGTGACTCAGCTTCGTCGAAGTTCTCTTCATCAAACTTGACCTTCATGTCGAGAATACCCTTTTTGAAAGCAGTCTTCTCCGGGTAGGTCTGTGGAGGTCTTCCATGGTGCTTGGGGCGGTGTCAGTGAATGCTTCATCATGACTTGACATGCTTACCGCGTTCTTCCAGTCTTGGAGAGCACGTACGAGGATAGGGATATAAGGAATATGTGTATGGTCCGTAGGATCCATGTTTGCAAAGTCTAAAGACATGGAGTATTCTAAGAGAGCCGGAAAAGCTTTGTCTATCCTCAAAGAGGGGGCAGTTTCTGAATGACTTTCGATAACTAGGAAAAATTGATGTGAGGGAACATAGATTTAGATAGAGAGAGGACCTACTAGTATGCTCATGAAACTGAATGAAGAACTCTGCGAGGAATCCAGCAGATCTAACCACGACGAGTGGCGGAAATGAGTCGTCCGACCACAACAGCGTTGAGAGCTTGTCAAGCAGTTTGGGGTCAAGGTTGTGTACGATCACGATTGAGAACGACGTGAAGTAGGAGGGGTTCTTTTCCAAGAGCTCCTCCACATTTGATGTGTCTGCAACGCCCACCACACCTTCGTTGAGTTCTCCCAAAAGGCGCACAGCCTCCTGTGCACGCGATTTACCAATGCTGGACGGCCCCTCAAGGAAGAAGTTGTTCCCCGCGTCTTCTGGTGTGACCTGAGAGTGATCTAGCATCGTGAATTTGCCAATGCCTGGTAACACAAGATTCTTGAGGATTGAGGTAGATGTGGCGGATCCAGAGATAACCAGGAGATGCGCGTTTTCTAGCGCACTTTGCCCAGAAGCAGCCCAAAGACTTATATGTGTGTAAGCGTTTTGGTTCCAAAAGTTGTGTGAGAGACTAGCATACCGTAGTTGACGATCATAGCGCCTGGTCTTGCTATCAGGCTGACTAGATCGGGTGTATATCAGTCAGGCACAGTCACCGTGAAGAGAAATCATACTGGGAAATTGTAGTGTCTTGCAGCATAGTTTCCTCTGACATTATGGACAATGGACTGTGCCGACACCCTATACGCGTTTTTGGTTGATCGATGGACGCGGCGGGGTTCCGGCCCGACGTTTGATATGTCCGTCACCCGCCGCTCTTGAAGTTGAAATTGAATGAGGCGTTCTGCATCATTTTCAAAGTTTTGTCCGACAACTGACTACTTGAATGTGTCCTCAAATATCTTTGGTTGCCACAATTGCCAGCTCGATCATGCGCATGGCTCAACGTTCAACGCTTAGCTGCGACCCACATTGTAACAAAGGGATACTAACACGCTCTTATCCGGACTGATAATTGAGAGTGGACCTGCTTTTTGTTTTGTTCGAATTTTATCCTCTCAGTGATTACATTCACATGCTTGCATCCCATCAGCGTTGAAACAACTTCTTGACCTTCTGGCCAGTAACAGGCGAAAATTCGATTGAGTTCACTTCAACAGACCAAGTGGCGGCGAGCAAGATATGTAATTAGGTCCTTCACAAGGTTGAAACAAACGCAGATTTTTAATATTCCTTGTCCATTGACAATATAACAACCAGTGAGCGGGTCCCGACATCTCTTGAGGGCGCCAATCCATCGCCTTCCTAAGGAAGTAACGAATCCCATTTTTCCCTGATTCTTGTTTTTTTTAGGCGAGTATATATGCTCACCGAAGATTAACGGAAGAGTTGACCGGGTTTGTCAATGGTGAAGAGATGTCGCGATATCTAGCTTTTTTTGTCAAATATCGAGAAATTTGCCCCATAGGCTTGTCTTCATCTAACAATGCTGGCCTTTCCTGCAGGTTGAAGGCATTATCTCTAGCAGTTATTTCAACTCTGGCATAATCTCCTTTAACCTCGATTCCAAGGGCCTTCGTTCGCTTAGTAAAAGCGGTTCAGACGCTTCCGCGCAGCCTTTGAATTCTTCACTCTTCCATTGATCCCTAAAATGCTCAAGCGTAGAGCGTTGCATTTCTTGTTCCAGTTGCAGCCGCGGAGAAAACCTCATTTTTCTTGAAGTGGACATGCTATTCCTGACGAACTTTAATCAATGACGCTAAACACTGAGAATGATTCTTCAGCCTGAATGTGCCCTCTTCTAGCTTGTGACACTATGATGGTTTTCTCGTATGATTGACATTGGAATGGACGACGCGACACTTCTAATGTTGCAAGTCCAAAAGGAAAGTCTTTTGACTTACTTCTTCCTCCACACTTTCTCCACTCTGAGCAATCATTGAACTGCGTCTTCCACAGTCTTTTCCCATCCGATGTACTCCACCATCCCAAGTACCCGTGCGGCAAGCTGGCTATCGATTCTCAACATCGGCCCTGGAACCGGCTTGGCCTTCTCAAGCGGTGGAAGACGCATGCGAAGCTCTGGAAGGGCTTTCACAAGGTGTTGCGCTGCATCCTTCCAGGTGAACATACCTCCAGAAATCAGGTACTGTCTGAGGATGATGAGGTACCACAACATTCTAAAGCGGCGACATGTGCGCGTGCAACATCACGAACATCGCAGAAAGGGGGTGGAAAGCGTAAACCATTCTGTTTGCACCAAGATCGGTTTGGTGTCGGGGAGGGAAGCCCGGGGCGAAGGGACCGGAGATGAATGGAGGATTAACTAGGTGTAGCCGGCATTAGTAAGGGACTGGAATGAAAGTGGCCAAAAGGAGCTTACTCGTACTGAGGGATAACTGAGGGTATGAAGAAGCAAAGGACCAAGCTGCTTCTTCAGCTAGGACTTTGGATGCAAGGTACACCCAAGCAGGTGGTGCTTTCCGCTTAGAAGTTCTTCTTTGGTTGCTCTACCATAATCTGATTGAACAGACGACAATGTGGGTGGGAATATGCATCAAGAGCGTTAAGAGCGAAGGAGACAACCTTACGAGGTTATACCTCGCCAAGTTTGTTCGAGGTCCGCTGCATGTAGTTTCCAGCTCGAGCAGGTTGAAAAGGAACTTCAATACTGACGGTCAAGGGTCGTTGCCCAACTGCTTGTAAGAATGACCTTGTTGACACCAGCTGCCACAGCTTGGTGAAGGATATTGAATGTGCCATCTAGAGCAGACTCCACAGGGGATTGGAAGACTCGTTTACGAAGTAGTTGAGAAAATGCGCTTACTGCGACGTATTCCTCTGGCGGGCCATCAAAACCTACATGAATATGGTTTAAACGCCGTGCAATTGTCCTGCAAAGACGAGAAATTGAGAGAGGCTATCGATTCCCTTGGCAATATCCTCAACATGAACCAATGTAAAGTCTGCATGTTCCTTGCAAAATGTAGAGTCCAGGAATGCTAGGCGCCTAGACCTTACGGTCCTAGTTAAACAAACCTTGTAAAACTTACTTTTCGTGACATGACCAACACTGACCCGCGTTCAGCATATCCCCTTGCGCAGGAATTCTCGAACAACTTATGGGAGCCTACAAAACCCGAAACCCTAGTGACCTAAAAAAAGTTGAGCATGAAATGAAATGAGATTAATCAGCGGGAAATGGCACTGCAAACTGACAAGGGGGACTGGTTTAGACATGATTATTGCATGAATAAGCACGGAACTTCATCAGGAGAGGAATTGTCTCCATCTTAAACGGGTTGCTTGATAATAAAACAGAGTAAGTTATACATACGTACAAATGTCGATAGGCATGATCCCATCGATATTTTGAGGTAAGACAGCGACGAAGTGGAAGGAAAACTATGCCAGGAAGATGGACTTAAAGTTTCGGCGGAGTGATTTGCTGCTCAAACAAGTTTTGGAAACGACTGGTCACCAGACCAAAAAGATAATGGTATATTGAGAACTCCGGTCGATAGAATCTCCAGTCTATCGACAAAATCGTAGCTTATTGTAGAGGCAAATAGTGTAAACCGTGAAGAGATAGCGCAATGCTAATATACTTCGTTAAACTTAAAAGATGAGGACGCGAGTATGAACTGAGTCAATCAGTAGCATCTCGCCCGGAATCCAAACATGAATGGGTAGGAAAATGATAAATGAGGAATGCAAACAATGCGCGGTATCTTTGAGAGACATGCAAAATAGATCACAGCTCGTCACAGAAGGGAATATCGTCGTCGTCCGCCGGTGCGGTAGCAGTGGGGTTTGCAGGTGCGGCAGTAGTGGGAATGACAGCACCAGGAAGGGTTCCAGAGGGTCTAGGAGGTACCTGCACTTTGTTGGAAACACATAGGACCTGAATGATAATCACATCAGTATATATTTCAACGTATATTTTTAGGAAGGTAAAGGGAAACAGGGCGGGTAACGCGCAGATAAAATGTATGAAACTACTGACCTCTCCAACGTAGATGTTGGTACACTCATCATTGATCTGGGGGTTGTTCAGATACAAGATAGTGGTGTTGAACCCATGGTTGGCCGCGATTTGGTCACAGGTGTCATCAAGGACGACGACATAAGTGGTGGAGCAGTCCTCGCCGGCGTGTCCAAGGCAGATGGTGTTACCGGGTACAAGATTCGAACAAGCCGAATCAATGGTAGCAGTGTTGATAGCAGACAGCTGGTAGCTGTGGTTTTGTTTCTGGTTAGTGAAGAGCTCCTACCCGCCAAGTGAAGAGAACACACGTCGAGACGTTCTTGGCCGCTGAGATACTGTCACAAATATCACCCTCTTGGATAGTGTACTGCCTATTGCATGTTGCAGCGTAGACAGCTAGTTAAAGAAGGCATTAACTCTGAACGACAATTTGATGCAAAAAAAGTTAACACACATTGGGCGAGAATGGGCAGAGCAAGGAGCACGGTGGAGAAGTACATGGCCGTACGGTAAAGAGTGGATGGTGCAATACTGCAAAGGAGAGGCTTGAGCGTGTCTGGACTGCAGGAGGGTGCGAGGCAGGAAGGTATGTTTTATTTTAGCCGACTCTTTCCTGTTATATACTTCGGCAAACTCCTAATCGCCGATCAGTTGCCTTGCCGACAAGTGTTTTTCACAGAGATGTACTTATTATTCTTGTCTTGAACTTCAGATCTTCAGACTCCATACGATAGATTGCCTTGCTCATCGAAACATCAACTTTTGGCTCTTTGAAGGTTTAAGTCGCAATCTGGACGTTCCCGATGCATATTCGGGTCAGAGTTGCGCTTGGCAAAGCTATGTGATAAACAAAACAATCTATATTGAGTACTCCTTGGCGGCCGGATGAAATGAAGAATAATGACCTTGTGGGTGTGGAGCGATGGCATTAATTTCTTTTGGAATTCTTAAAGTACTACACTCAATGAATTTGAAAACGCTCAGTACCTTCAACACCAGACGTGACAGGGCGCGCATGGGCATCAGGTCTCGTCGACTGAGTCAAGGAGACCAGAACTTCTGTTGAGTTGACCAACGTATTTCTTTTACTTTAGACTAGAGATCTCACGAGGCCTTATCAAGAGATGACACTCTGCCCTGATAGAAAAGTATAACTACGCCCGTGTATGTACACCGTTACCTTTGTAATGAAAGCTGTCGTCACTGAAACAGTGTCAACTTCAAGTAGAAAACTTTCGTGCTGTCAATACTTGAAGTGGTTACATCCATCATGATGAGATATGGAGAGTGATTCCCTTGACAAGGGAGCTTCCTAAGCGTTCGATTTCGCTCAAAATCGCGCCTTCGTTCAGCACAACTAGCCCTTTGTCTTTTGCTTTTTCAGTCGCCTGATTGTCAGGGGGTTCAGATTGTGAATAGAAATGTGAAGGTAATGAGCAAATGAAGTTATCTTACTTTTTCGACAGGTAAACTTGAAAACTCGCCAAGCACCCTGAACGGTCTGCATTCCTTTAGGGATGGGTCCCACACGATACCGAAACGGTCGCCACCAAATACATCATAGAATATTTTGAAGGTGTGACCGTAAATCCTCTGAAGAAAGTCGTTGATAATCAAGGCGGTCCATAAACGAGCATATACGGGTGTGGCTCACCTGCAGATCATGGAAGAATAGACGAGCCGGATCAAACCCAGGACGAACAGACTGATTGTCCTGAAGGTTTGCATACTTGCCGCGGGATATAAGATCGGGGTCAACAGCGACGTTATGGAAATAACATGGAAGTTGGTTTGCATCCAGTCGCACAACGAAATCGTAGTCCGACATTGGATGAATGAACATAGCCTGTGATGTACGGTGAACAAAAAAGGGAGAAAAGGAGACTTTGATTTACTTGGACATCGAAGTTGCCTTGCTCCATACCCTGAATGTGTTGCCATGTCGCCTGTGCGAGCGCTCTGACTCGATGGGCAACAACGAGATCTGGACCATTGGAGGTCCACATCCTGCCCTCCTTGTCGAAGTCCGTCGGTATACTCCAGACACCGCCAGAGGTTGCTCGTGGTGTTGCTATGGATGAGCTATCTTCAGAAAGTTTATTTGGGCCATATAGGGGAACAAATAGACCCTCCTCCCATTTCCAATCCTTCAGGAATGCAATTACCATCGAAAAACCTCGCTCCTTGCTCCCGGGCACACTCGCAGGGTGATCCCGAATAGTATCGTCGTCAAGATCCAGCCCAATATTCATGCCATCCCCAATGAAAAAACTGGCACAAATGAGTTCTACCGCCTCTTCGCTGATGTGTCCACGTAGAAGCCAATGAGCTGCCAGCCAACGCTTGACAAGCCTCACAGTACCACCAAAGGCAGAGTACTGATGGCAGAGGGAGGCAATCGCACGGTGGTGGCGGGGTGAGTGAATAAATCGCCGTGTGTAAGCTTCTTTTGCCTCAAGAGCTTCACGATACTGTTTGGGATCTTTACCATTCTGACCGGCCTGCTGAAGAACTCTTGTAGCTGGTGCGGTAGGCTTATCATAGTCTTCTATAATCCGGTCGAGCAAGATTGCTTCTCTTTCGTTCCATATCGAGATCAAGAATGCCCATCCCTCGGGCGTAACAACCTCCAAAGTGGCTTGATCAAGGATCTCGGACGTGTGAATTCCATCGCCTACGACGACTGTAGCACGGAGTCCATCATTTGAAGATATTAGCTTAGAGGCAATACGTTCAAAGAAAGCGAATTTCGTTTTTTGAATGGCCTTCAAGTCATCTGGCCATCGTGAAGATTTCTCGAACTCGAGAATGACGTGTATCGGCGAGAGATATTGAGCTGTCGCTGGAAATATGGATGAAAGAGATGTTGGAAGCGGTACAGGACTGAGCACGCTAGTATAACGTAGTTGCTCGGATATTGGGCTGATGTTCAAAACAGAAAGCGGTAGAGCATTGTCAAGCCCTTTGATCTGTTTCACGAGCAAATCAAAGGCTGTAAGGGCGCCTTTAAATCCAGTCGGTATACCCAGAGAGATATATTTTGAGGATATCACTTCCGGCAGACGAAGCAGTGAGTCGAAGGATGTCTGCCATGTTTGAACGGCATCACTGCCAAGCCCAAAGTGACGCTGAAGGATGTGTTGAACGATCATACCGGGAATATGCGCTCGTTGATCAGCTGTCTTGACTTCCCAGACAACGCTCTCAATGATGCGCCCATCTTTGAAACGTCGTAATTCAGCCTTGTCACCCCAAAAGTCACGGAAGCGCTGGATTTTAGACGTATCTTGCTCGTCCGCGGTTGGACCATGATCAACTAGGCGGAAAGCGTTAGAGGGGTTGTGTATGAGACCGATGTAGATCGTGCTAGCGTTGGAAGGGTGTGCTTGGGACAGGGCACGGGGTAATGATGGCTCATTAAGTATGGCAACTACTTGAGTGCGATCACCCAGGCCAAGATGAAGAAGAGATGATAGGGATGCCATCAAAGCGTTTGCAGGCGAACCAAAATCTAAAGTGGAGTGGACAGAGGAATCCCGAGGCTTTGCAGACGAGAGATCGACACTAATCACGGTGTCAAAACGTGTTGGGAGGTCGCGATGGTCAGCGAGGAAGACGTCTGTAAAAGGATCTACGGAGATCGAGGAGTGGTCCAACGCTTCTAGCGTTTTCAGGGCATCGTGCCGAAGCTAACATTATTGTAAACTCTGATATAAGAGAACAAGAGGAGACTATACCAGTTGTAGTGAACCCAAGGGGACGCCAGCTAGCAAGTTCACTGTTGAAGAGGAGTCCACGAAGACTGCTTCATGGTGCTGTTGGTATTCTTCTGGTGGGAACTGATAGAGGAGGTGAATTGGCAATGTCTCTAAAGAGGAAAGCCCCATACCTTGTGAGCTGCTTCTTTAGTCTTAAGAAATATCAGGTCTTTCTCGAACTCATATTTGGCTAAGAAAATGTCAACATGTAGATTTATCCCAAAGGTAGGGTACCCACACAAGAAGTCGAGAGCGCCGCGGAACAGTTGATATGAGCTCAAGCCACGTCCTAACGGCCTTCTATATTTCGACTTAGAGATACCAGCACGTTCTTCTCCAGCAATGAGGAGACCAAGTAGCGCACTCCACCAAGTACCCCTGTCTGCAAACCCACGAACACACAACCGAGAACCAGGTCCGTACCCACGTTGGTTTGCCCAAACACGTAACAATGTTAAAGCATCAGTGAGCGCCGGAGAATTTTCCTTAAGTGCGTGTGTGGCAAGAAGTCGAGCCTTCGGGGTCAGAGCTAAAAGGAGAGCGGTGTTGTAAATTGGAGTCGCAAGATGTTGAGATTTTGTAGTATCGCTTTGTGTCGTATTCATACGAATATTGGAATGTGAAGGCGAGAGTTTATGAATGGATATTGGAGGTTGTGACGAAAGCACTGGTATGATACAGACTTGTGCATGAAGTTTTGTGAAGTCATTTGGTGAGTTATCTACAAACGTTGAGTGAGAATAGAAACGATGGTCATATCTACGCACCCTTTCTGGGTATCAGTACCAATTTTGTGAGACGTGGGTCATCCGATTGTGATTCATAGTGTACATCAACGTTAAGACCACCTTTTGAGCTCTTGACTGCAGCAGCTATTATTGCAAGATAGAATGCACGTTTATGAAAGAACCGTCCATTGAGATAGTCTTTTTCCTGGAAAAGATCCTGTAGTAACACGTTAGGACGAAGACACAAGATGGATAATCTGACAACCCACATTCGGCATTTCCACCGCAACATCTACACCAAACCTGATTGCATCCTTCGCCTTTACGCTTGTTTTCAGAGGCCAGCTCCCAACGACAGTGATGTCGCTGGGCTTCTCGAAAGCTACCTTCCAATTGGTTTCCTCCGTCGGCAGGGGAGCAGAATAAGGTACAGCTACACCCTTCTTCAGAAGAAGTCGAGAGGCCTCCAGTGGATGACGTGGTTCGACAGAAGGGAGACCCAGGAGAACAGCATGGAGGGAGAGTAGAAAACGTTCTAGAGGTGGGATTCGTGAATCTTTGGGTCGTACGTTAGGCAAAAGTGCGTCAATCTAAAGCGAGGTTATGTGTCAACACTTAAGACTGAGAACGATCACGTACTTGCAGCTTGAAACTGCTCGACCTATAAAGATTTGTTGCATCCTTGATAACCCGCAATTCCTCTCCAGTTGGTGGTTTCTTTGGCTTGGTACCTGGCTCATGTAAAACTGCAGCGTTCACGTTGCTCTTGTCATCTAGTCCTTCCCACTCTCCTTTACCTTCTTCCTGTTCCGCGTCAACGTATCCGTCCTCGTCCTCGTCCTCGTTTTCGTTTAGAGCGTCGTTTTCATCTGAATGATGGCTAGCGGCATAAGACCCATTTAACTCGTCCCTGACTTTTCTTGACTAAAGTCAAAGTTTGAATAGAATACATACGTAGAGAATTCATGTCGCGTACCTTGCGAGAGCTGTCCTCTGCTGCTCTCTTCCTTTTGAGATTCAGTGCCATCCGTGAACAAAAAAATTGCACAGCCACAGCTCTCCGATCATCTTAACATTGACATCTCTTAATGTGCATTGGCATCTCCGAAGCACTCCTCGAGATTGAAATGTGAGCCTAGTTTCACACCTAATGAAGTTAGTATCTTTAACTAAAGGGTACTTACGTTTTTTCTCATCAGATATTCTTACTGTGGTTGGTTAACGATGTGAATAGATGCTCCTTCGCGCTTCCAAACAATCCAAAACTCTACTCTTGACGATGTCATTATATCTATCTATAAGAGAGATTGGAAAGCCACAAGAGTCTCGTTTTCGTGAGTCGGAGCCTTGATACATAACAGAGGAGTTCAGTTCTTGGATCACTGTTTGTTTAGTCGTTCTATTCATTATTCTTCCGAAGCGACTCGGATTATCCTAGTATTTTGGCAGTCTAACATGTCAATGAAGCCGTCCCGAACGGTCTTCGTAACCTTGGAGTCTTGCTGTTTACTCGAGACAAGGCCGTCGACTCTTAACACCCGGGCCCTCTTGGCTTGCTTGCTTGGTCTCAGACATCACTTTGAAAACCCTCAATGTCGTTCAAAGTCCCAAACACAAGTCCGATTTGGGACCAAATGCTTCAATATGTCTTCACTGGCTACGTGAGAGTCAAGGCATAGATGATCATCTCCAAAGTTCCCACCAGATAATTGTGTGGAAGACGAGATACAACTTACTGGAACTCGCATTGCACGGCCCCACGCGCACGTTCAAGCATTTTAATGACGGAAGCCTTCTTCTGATTATCTTACAGTTCGTGAAATCGAAGTTCTCGCATTGTGGGTCTTCCTGAGTTCCATAGGAGAGAAGGTATCATGCAGCTAATAAAATCCCTGGAGTTGGAATGCTTTGAACGCGACAACTTGGCACATAAACGTCTGCATCGAATTCTCCGTAAGTAATGACTGGTTTTAATGCCGGTGAATTTTGTTCTGAAATAATTTCTCAAATGAAGTCACACTTCTACGCTCTCATTCTGTTCCCAATCCTTTCTCGGCGTTCTCTGTGCATTTACGTTCTCCCCGCTCGGAAAGGTCGTCTTATACCTATTTTTTTATCCGACTATTGTTTATTAGACGTGACATGACGCTCGTCTACTTCTGCCGTCAACGTTTTTTCAAGGGACTCAGGAGGTAGTGCCCTTTGAACAACGCAGCTGCTCATCAAAAGTATGTATACTCCCAATGTATGATGTATTATCAGGACCCATATCTATATTGAGCGGATTCACTATGATACAGATCGTAGAGATAATGAGCATAAATTACAAATCGAAGTTAGTCTGAATGCGACGGTAAGTTGTAATACCAGCCGCAATTAATATGTATGCTTAATCCAAGAAAGTAGTCCACGAAGTGCAAGTAGGGTTAAGTATCAGTCATCATCGGCCGTCTGTTCTATTAATACACGGGCATGATCTCCACGAGGTGTAAGCCTAAACGCGTACGGTAGCGGATGCCTGGACAATCGTAAGGTGTATTAGAAATGAATGTTACTAAATGTCCCGCACGCACCTTATCAACCCACTAGCAAACTCCGCCTTAGGCTCGACAAGTCTGCCCATCTCGTCGACCCCGCGAGAGATATCGAATACAGCGAGTATGCAGGCTATGGACATGAAAAGTTGTGCCTCAGCCATGTACCGTCCGGGACAGACACGGCGTCCATAACCGAACGTCACTGAAAGGGGATCCATGGGCGAGAAGTCCGGGGCGCGGCCTTCGGGACGGCTGGGGTCGATGAAACGATCAGGGTTAAAGACGCTGGGGTTGGGGAATGTTTGCGGGTCATGGAGGATAGCCCTGGAGGATGGAAATGAGCAGATTGCTGGGGAGGGTCATGAAGTAGTATTTACCAGGTGTTACCTACAATTGCCGTCCCTGCCGGAATGAAGTAACCGTTGTATTCGTCGTCCTTTGTAACCATGTGTGGAAGGCCTATTGTACGTCGTGAGAAAGTGGAGATAGGAAACAAGTCTACAGTCACCTAACGGCGCGACGGGGGCCCACCTACGGAGTAGCTGATGAGATGGAACAGAGAGAAAAAGTGGTAGACTTACCTCAAGAGTTCCTTGACGATCGCACAGATGTAAGGGAGGTCTTTCCTGTCAGAGAACTCTGGGAGACGGGAACGACCAAGGACCCGGTCCAGTTCTTCTTGACCTTTGACCTGAACTTCTGGATGGAGCAGAACGGCCAAGACAAAAGACGACAAGGCTGACATGGCCTACACGGAAACAGATTGTGAGTATGGTAAAGATTTCACGTCGCCCAAGGACTCACGCTTTCTGTGCCAGCTAATTTCATATCAGCATCTTTGGAATAATACAAAGGCGAGCGAACATACCGGCATATGACATTCCAGCACAAGCCTTCACAAGCTCAAGATCTTGCTCCAATGAGTCATCTGAATCAGTTTCGAGAGTACTAACGATGTTGGACACGAAGTTTGGTGATGCTGTGCCGTCTTTCTACTCGGAGTAAAGAATGAGTCCAAGTCGACGACATTTGCAGAGGACCCGTACAATGGCGCGCATAGCAGTCTCAAACGGCACGTCGCGCATTTCATAAACAGCAGCTTTCCATTCCCTTGCCTTTCGCTGGAAACCGGCACCTGGTACCCATTCCCTGGCTTACCTATGAGATAGAGCGGTGTGAACGGTGATTCTGAGACTCACGGAACATGCTTCACTGGCCAAGAGATTAGTATTCATTAGATCTGTGTCGAGGAGTACACACGTACAAAAGGGAAGAAACTCGACAAGGAACGCGCCAGGGTTGGCTGCTTCGGCCATACCTGCAAGAGCTTTTTCGGCAATCTCGATGTATCTGTCGTTCTTTGGTGCGATCTTTATCCCATAAGTTACATTCATGATGACGCTTGCGGCGTTGCTTTGCAAGACATCATTAGAATCATGACATCAAATATTTGGCGCGAACATGTACTCACTGGCGGAGGTGTTCGATCAGTTCCTCGGGAGACTCGAGGAGGCTACGCAGAAGTGCGTGCACCTCTTTACGCTGGGTAGGCCAGTGTACCGGGGCAACGGATTGTTGGAATTGCCGATGGAACATGCGGCGGTGGGTCTTCCAACGCTCGCCTGTGCGGAATTCTCGTTTTTGTACCTTGTCAAATGGAATAGCTACGAACCATATGGCATGTGTCCAAAAGTCCAGTCCCATCCCATCCTGTGGAGTAGAGATGTAATTATTAGAACGCGATGTAAGACTCATCAAGGGATGATAATACAATTCATGCAACATTGTCGAATGTCCGCGGTCAGAATAGTTTGCCGAGCGTTTCTCAAAGAGGTCGTTTGCGACGCGGAATGAGTTGACAAAAAGGACGTTCTTTCCTAGGACACTTAAGAAGACGAGGTCTCCTGTAGAGAGAGGACACAGGATTGAGTATCTTGAAGCGAATGTCAAGATGAGGTCAGACCATATTTGTGATACAAGCGCAGGTAGGCAGCTATCTCGTCTTTACGTGCCAGGTCGAACAAGTTACCTAAGAGTGGATGAGGGCGTGGACCAGGCGGGTAGGGAAGACCATTGGGATTCGCTCGTTTGTAATCCTGGTGGCGCTTGTAGAGGCAGAAGAGGGCGAATAAAGACACCCAGATGGCGCCGTAGAATTTGACAGACGCAAGACCGACAACAGGAAGGGAAGGCATGTTCAGTCAAGCGGAGACGCGTAGAGTTAAGTTTTTAAGTACTTGTTCGCTGCGTTCATATCGAATGGGTACCGGCGAAGTCCGTTTCCAGGGGAAGATGCATCCCAAGATCTCCTTTTTCTCAAACCTGTTCTGTTACTTATTCGGTTCAATGACATTTTCGTGTCATCAGCAGTGCCCTTGAGATTTCATGCGCTGTGAGGGTCACAGAACAGAGAGGTGTGCACTCAATTGACAGACAGACCATGATTTAGACGCGTGATATCAAGCGTGATGTCCGTCGTTTTTTGATTTGCTCCACCCCTTACTGATATCAAAAAACGAAACTCCTGACTTAGTCTTGATTTGTGCACTATTTCGTCAAACAAATTCAGTCTAATACAGTCCCCTGTAAGTACCATCGAAATTCATATTTCGATAGGCCGTACGATCTTCCCGGATTTGCGGCGTTAGAGAACAGGTCCACGTGGGATTCTGCCGACACTAGAAGACGAGAAGAAGCTACAAGGAGCCACATCGTCGTCGAGGAAGTATGTAATAGCTCGCCGTAATGCGCCGCGTTCGCACCGCGAGCGTACGTGTGGTTTCAAAGTTTCTTCAACACATTCATGCCTCAGGAAGAAACAGAAGTTTTCGAGGGGATTACTCAGCGGGCGTGAGTCGCGCAGGAATCCGAGTCGGGAGAAAAAAGAGAAAAATGTGAGTATGTATGTATGTAAGTACTTTTTTTTTTTGTGGAATTTCAGGGGTGTTGCGAGGAACGTTTCGCTGAGTTCCTCGGTATATTTGCGGGTAATGTTTATTCGAAACCTTCTCGAACAGTCAGGTCAGGTCAGGTCAGGTCAGGGGCGATGAGAAAGTGGGAGAAGGGGCGCCGGCATTGCGATCTCGATCCATCATCATGGCAAATAAAAAGTACTTGAGAACCTCGAGCACTGGCTCCAATATAAATAGTTTATGGATCATAGTATGAAGCGTGTGCTACTAGGGTCCAATAAATAAAGTCATGGTGTCAACTGCTTGAACTGGAAAAATTTTCGCCGTTGATTACCTTGATGGTGGAATATTGGTTGATTAGACCTTCCGGAGCAGTGCGAGATGAAAAGGTCGCCGCGTGATGTCATCAACCAATTTTTACGAACCGCGCGCGACTGTCAACACTTCGAACATTCGTGTGGGGAGCTGCTCATACTCGTACTCCCAATTATCAGTCGACTGGGACCCACGAAGGAACACCGAAATGGCGTACTGGCAGACGTGGTTCGTTTGTTACCAGACTTTGGTCGGATCATCGTGGTGGATCTATCAGTTTCAACGCAGAGGCTATGTATGTGTATGAGTTCCCATTCAGGGTCACGGTGACTGATAAAGCGGGCGCACAGGGGAGTGCAGGGGGAGTACAGGGGCCGCTCGATTGCTTGGAAAGAAAATGGGAACCCCGTTCATGTCCAAGACATTGGGGTTTCAGCCACGGCGAAGGGTTCTGAATCTCTCGAGAATCCGACGGACTTGTGCGCGGTATTGTCAGCGATTGGCTGGAACTGAGATCAGTACGCGCTCATCCCTCGTATGTTCTTCTCCGTCGGCTTGCCAGTGGATGGGATGGACACAGGACGACATATCAATGCCCCCTTGCGATGGACTAGGTATATATGGCAAGCTTATGATCTGGATTAATGCTACACCCCGCGGAGTACCTTTGGCAGTGCCCATCATCATTTCCCCCCTCGTTCGTCGAGGCTAGATATACCGGGACCCAGCGTCATCTACGTCTGAGAATCAGTATGCGCTCATCCTCATTTGTTCTCTTCTGTCGGCTTGTCAGTGGATAGGATGGTATGGATCCAGGATGAAATGAAATGAAATATCGATACCGATACCCCCTTTGCGATGGACTGAGTAACTTCAAGAACCAGAAGTAATCTATGTAGATGGATCAATGCTTCACCCCGCGGAGCGCCTTCCTTCAGTACCCATTATCACTTCCCTCCTCGCTCGTTCGTTTGCTCGTTCCAGGCTAAATCTACCGCGACCCAGCGTCATCTATGCGTACACAGAGTCTGGTTGTCGGTCATGGTTTTGCAGCCAGGGGTGGGTGGGTTTGAATCTGCGCGTGCTCGTCAAGATGCTGGGCCGGTAGTGTGTACTGTGATTGGCGGTAACTGAGATCAGTATGCGCTCATCCTTATCTGTTCTCCTCTCCTCTGTCGGCTTGCCGGTGGATGGGATGAGGTGGTTAGGACGACATGAACATGAAGTACCGATACCTACCCCTTTGGAATCCGCGTTTTGACCCTCAAGATCCGGAAGTTGTGTGTGCATGTATAGGGATGGATGGGGTATCCCCCGGAGCACCTTTGCCAGCGCCCATCAATGTCGTCCGTCGGCTTGCCAGTGGATGGGATGGATTTAACGAAATGAAATATCGATAACCCCCTTTGCGATGGACTGAGTAACTTCAAGAACCAGAAGTAATCTATGTAGATGGATCAATGCTTCACCCCGCGGAGCGCCTTCCTTCAGTACCCATTATCACTTCCCTCCTCGCTCGTTCGTTTGCTCGTTCCAGGCTAAATCTACCGCGACCCAGCGTCATCTATGCGTACGCAGAGTCTTGTTGTCGGTCATGGTTCTGCAGCCTTCAGGCCTTCAGGGGTGGGTTTGAATCTGTGCGTGCTCGTCAAGATGCTGGGGCCGGTAGTGTGTACTGTGATTGGCGGTAACTGAGATCGGTATGCGCTCATCCTCATCTGTCGGCTTGCCAGTGGATGGTATGGGGTGGTTAGGACGACATGAACATGAAATACTGATACCTACCCCCTTGGGATTTGGGATTTGACCCTCAAGATCCGGAAGTTGTGTGTGCATGTACAGGGATGGATGCTTGCTTCATCCCCCGGAGCACCTTTGTCAGCGCCCATCAATGTCGTCCGTCGGCTTGCCGGTGGATGGGATGGGGTGGTTAGGACGATATGATGATATACCGACCGATACCCCCCTTTGCTGCGATGGACTGAGTATGGGTTCTGACTTTAAGATATGGAAGTTGGGTATGTGGATGGATGGATGAATCAACGCTTCACATCGCGGAGTGCCGTTGCCAGTCGTGGTGCCCATCATTTTACCTCCCAAGCTGAGCTGGGTGAAGACGACGCGTGCGGGTCTGGGGCAGGGTAAAGAGTTTGTTGGCCTAGGCCTAGGAGCTCAACACGCCCATTCTACAGTTTAATAGACTACAGTGTACAAAGAGACAATATGTAATACATTCCACGTTTCACGTCAGCATGAACCCGCTGAAATCCAAAAACGCCTCGTCGAGCGACATTTTGCGCACCACGAGGGCCTCGACGATGAGTCGGCTCTCGTGGGGGTGGGCCCGGGGCAGCGCATTAGTGGGTTGGGGAGGAGCGAACACGTCTTCGGCGGGACCAGAAAGGAAGGGGTCGTCGAGGGAGACGTGGAGGGCGGCGAGGCCCGAGACGAGGGCAGAGGTTTCGGCGGGGGTGGGGTCGTGTGTGAGTTTGGGGGAGAGGGACGTTGGTGGTGCGTCAGTTTTGATTTTTTTGAGACGCTTGGTTTTGGCGTTGGCGTTGGCGTGGAGGTGCATGCGCGCGCGCATGGGTCGCGGTTTGAAGACGGAGGCGATTTCGAGGTCGATGGAGACGTGGGATGCCATGGCGTCATAGTCTCCGTCACCGTCACCGTCACCGTCGTCGTCTGTCGTGCACGTTGATGTCGAGTCAGAGCTGGAACCCGGCCGTCGCCGCCAACTGCCGGCCATCGCGGCGGGGACCTCGATCTCCTTGACGACGATGACGCTGGCGCCGATCTCGCCGGCCATCATCTCGAGTGTCTCGAGGCTCTGTTCGAGCTGGAGGCGTGGGAGGCCAACGAGGGCGCCCGAGTCGGCGACGCCGAGCTCGTAGTAGGCCTGGCCACCGCCTTCGAGGAGACGCCATTTGAGCTGGGTGACGAGGCGGGCGAAGCGGGTGGGGGACGGGGAGAGGAGCTGGAGCTTGTACTCGACGTTGCCGTCGTCGTTCTCTGGGACGAGACGGGGAAGGGACGGCGGGGGCGGGGGCGGGGTGGATATTAGAGAGTCCCAGGGGCTGGGCACGCGCGGGCTTTCGGATTCTGACTCGCCAAACATGAGTTTATAGCGATATTCGAGGAATCATTGTTGTGGTTGTGGATGATCAAGTAGGCGCGTCACGAGATGCGACAGAAACACGAGTTTGATGTGGCCAAGAGTTCGAATCTCGACTACTGACAATGATTCGGCGCTTCAGCACCCATGAAAACCCGCTGGGTCTTCCCAAGCGCGGTGTTCCCCCGCAAATGCCACGGCGAGGTGCACCCATCACAAAGCGGTCCATCCCAAACGTGCGCAAAGTCCTTGCCGTCGCCAGCGCCAAGGGCGGCGTCGGTAAGAGCACAATCGCCGGTGCGCACTCTCTCTTCCTCCCGCGCACCATATTCACTGCCTGCACCAGTCAATCTCGCGTTCAGCCTCGCCGCGCTCAACCGCCTGCGCGTCGGTATCCTCGACCTCGACGTGTTTGGGCCCTCCGTGCCCACGCTCATGGGCCTCCAGCACAGCGGCGAACCAGAACTCACACCAGGTCCGTTCTGTCTCTGACTTTCTTTCGTGAACTCAACCCTTGGACAGCGGGCGCGCTGCGTCCCCTTGTGAATCACGGCATCCCGTCAATGTCGATGGGGTACCTCCTTCCCCGGTCCAACGACACGAACTCGACGGACGACACGCCCGTTGTTTGGCGTGGCCTTATGGTGCAAAAGGCCGTGCAGCAGCTCTTGTTCGACGTCGATTGGTCCCAGCAGAACGGCGCACCGCTTGACGTGCTCGTCGTCGATATGCCGCCCGGGACAGGCGATGTGCCCCTCACCCTCGGACAGCTCGTCAACGTCGACGGTGAGTCTGTGCTTCATTACGTTTTTTTCCCCCTTGAATCATCGAATCAGGCGCTGTTATTGTATCTACACCTCAGAATGTAGCCCTTGCGGATGTGAAGAAGGGGATATCGATGTTTCGCAAGGTTTCTGTCCCCGTGAGTACATGCGTGCGTGCACGACCAAAGGCTCAACGACGATAGATAACGGGACTCGTGCTAAATAACGCGTACTACATCTGTCCCACCTGCTCCTCTTCGGTGAACACAAACGCAACCGCAAACGCAACCACCACCGCACATCCCCACGCACACGCACAATACCTCTTTGGCTCACCCGCCCACTTCCGTGCGACCGCCTCCCGTCTGGGTATCCCCATTCTAGCGGAACTCCCGCTCGTGCCGGGTCTGTCGGCTTCGGGTGACGACGGCGTGCCGTATGGGCTTGTTGGGCGCCGTGCGGATGCGGAGGGTGGGAGAGTGTGGATTGGGGAGATGGAGGGTGTTGCGAGGAGGGTGTGGGAGTGTGTCACGGAGGGGGAGGGGGAGGGGGGGAAGGTGGATTAGGGGATTTGGATTCGTGATATTGGTTCTCGTGACCGTCTCTAATACTAAGTCCCCCTCCTTTGCTGGATGGGAACGTTTGGATTGGGTTTTGGATCTCAAGGGTCGATGGCGTAGTTGGTTATCGCATCTGTCTCACATATCAGTGGTATAAGCTTGTATGTCTGCACAGGAGGTCCTCAGTTCGAACCTGGGTCGACTCAATTATGTTTTTGTGGACTTTAAGCTGCGTGCGTCGTCACCGGCGAGCGAGCGAGCGAGCGTGGGGCAAAGGGTTCATTCGCTAATGTGCACAATGCACTTTATAAGAAGAGGCAGACATTCCTTTGTGTTGTTTTTTCCCTCTGGCATATAATTGGATCTATATAGATAGCTTAGTATTTTCTATCTTTTTTTTTGAATAGTGTTGTGTAGAATCTGAGAGATAAAGGTTTGAAATATTGATCGGCATATTACTGATTGACTGATCACATGTACATTCTAGCTAGGAAGGCACTGGTGATATTATTGACAGAGAATATATTGATCTGAGAGGATCAGAAAGAGGGAACTTTATGGTGCTCATGGGTGAAAGTGACAAGGTGAGACCCAGCAGTAGGTACATCCGCTCGGCTATTGTGACCGGACCGTGACACTTTCAAGTTGGTACCGATTGCCTCGGCCATGGGCGGGCCGCCATCTTTTATCTACCGGATATCCCTAAACAAAAAATCTAAAGCTCTGGATGAGATGTACTTGCAGCTGTCTTGGAAGCTTGAAGGCCATACATGAAGGGACTAAAGCTATAGAAAAAAAGTTGGCTAGAGTTTGTGACATCCACCTGCTTTACGCCTGTAGCCAAATCAACTGCGGCCTCCTTCTGAAGTGGTTTACCAAGAACGTTGTCTCGAACACATTAACACTGATCTAATCCAGACTTTACTACTTTATAAAAGCCCGCGCCAAGCCCTCTGGCGAGTATCAGATGGACAATGTTCTACAAGTGCTCCGGGGTCACTTCGGTGATTGCGGCGAGTCGGAATCCTCTTGCAGTACTTATTGTTTGTGATACTTACTATAAGATAGCGGTAAGTCACGGTGCGGCGAGTCTTCTTACTTACTTTGTCTTCTGTGTGGGCTGAGTATCTGTCTGTCGTGGGTGTTTGATTTCCTGCCTTGGTGACCAATGACGGGGCAGTAGACCCTGGTGAATTCACGCACGCACGCGGCAGGTGCTCGCCTCAATCTCGGTGTGGATCTCTTGATACTCGAGTCGGCCTTTGAGACTCTAAGAATTCTCCGGTCTTCTTTGATTTTAAGTAGCTTGATTTCGTTCAAGAAGCTCTGCATGGAAGAGGTAGATGGTGTGGAGTGGGGTACACCACTTGCGCTTGGCGTCGGGGTAACTGTTCGATCTGCCGTGGCCTATATCATACATGTGACGCGTCCGCAATGTCTCCAAAGAACAAGGCGGTCCGGAGGTCAATTTAATTCGCTCCTATAAAAGGTGTGTGCTCTATAAAACTCTTCGGCGCCGCGAGAGCTGTAGTAAAGTAGGACTGGCCATGGTTCTTCGGTACTCTATCCTCGCGCTTGCTCTTGCCTTTCCGGCACTCGCACAGCAACCGATCTGGTCACAGTGTAAGCAGAGTGATGTTGTCCGGTTTGCAGTAGACCGATTGTTCGTTTGGTTTAGGTGGAGGTATTGGTTGGAGTGGCGGCACGACGTGTGTCGCTGGTACTGTCTGTACTCGCATAAATGACTTTTACTCTCAGTGTCTGCCTGGCACCGCCGCGCCCACCACGTCGACTACTACGTTGCCCGCGACGACCCCCACGACGACGACGACTGCTACCGGCACTTCTACGGCTTCTGGTGGTGCTTCGACCTGCACGGCTCTGCCGGGCACTATTGCGTTGACGTCGAATTCCAAGTTACCTGACCCGTTTAAATTCGTAGGCGGCACTCGGACGTCGACAAAAGCGGATTGGGATTGCCGTCGTGAGGAGATCTTCCAGCTCTTCCAGCGCTACGAGCTGGGGACGTTACCCCCCAGGCCCCAGTCTATCACTGCATCCCTCTCTGGTACCACGCTCACGATCAATGTCTCTGACAGTGGAAAGTCCATCTCTTTCTCTGTTTCTATTTCGGCTCCTTCTGGCGTTACGGCTCCGTATCCTGCCATCATCGCTATTGGTGGCATGAGTATCCCCAGGCCATCGGGTGTTGCGGTTATTACCTTTAACAACGACGACATGGCTGCCCAGGTTAATGGTGGTAGTCGTGGACAGGGCAAGTTCTATACTCTATACGGATCCGGACACTCTGCGGGTGCCATGACCGCGTGGGCATGGGGTGTCTCCCGCGTTATCGACGCCCTCGAGATGACACCGAGCGCAAATATCGACCTTGAGCGCATCGCAGTCACGGGGTGCTCGCGCAACGGAAAGGGCGCACTCGTCGCGGGCGCCTTCGAAACCCGCATCGCACTCACCATTCCACAAGAGTCGGGCTCGGGCGGTGCTGGCTGCTGGCGCATCTCAGATGACATGCTTGCTAGCGGCATCAGCACACAGACCGCGTCTGAGATTGTACAGGAGAACGTCTGGTTCTCCCCTCTGTTCAACCAGTATTCGTCCCCGTCCCAGGAACGCACCCTTCCGTTTGACCATCATATGCTCTCTGCTCTCGTCGCGCCTAGGGCCTTGCTTATCATTGACAACACGGGCATAGATTGGCTCGGCCCGCGCAGTGTCTGGGGATGCCAGACGACGGCGAATGAGATTTGGAAGGCGCTGGGGGTGCCGGATTCTATGGGCGTATCCCAAGTTGGTAATCATGCTCATTGCGCGTTCCCTTCGAGTGAGCAGGGCGATCTTGATGCGTTCGTTAACAAGTTCTTGAAGAATCAGAACACGAATACGAATATTATTAAAACGGATGGCGCTAATAATCTTGGATACGTAGCGGCAAACTACGTTGATTGGACAACTCCCACCCTCACATAGTACTTAGATGAGTCACGGAGAAGGAGTTCACTTGGAGAATATTGTAGGGAGATAACGATCGCTTGTGCGAAGAGTGCGTGTGCTTTACATGATTGTTGGTAGTGTAGATATAAATAAATGGACGTGTTATGATGGCAATTATCTGGTCACGGTCACGTATCGTTATATTGCCCAGTCACGCGCGTGTCCAAAAATAGCAACGCTCTTTCGACCCACCATGCCGCCCGCACTGTCCTCAGCTGTAAGCCATGAGTTCACTCGTGAGACGGTATTAGTGACGGCTGCTCTATAGATGACCCTCAAGCGAATTCATCGTGAAGTCGCCGATCTCAAGAAGGAAGATTTGGGGCCTATTGTGCTCGCACCGTCAGACGACAACTTGTACCTGTGGAAGGGCAATATTCCTGGCCCCGAAGGGAGTGTCTACGAGAAAGGCGTCTTTGACTTCGAGATTACTCTTGCCCCAGACTATCCGTAAGTACTTTCTCGCTTTCGCAGCTGGATGTGATGGAACACTGACAGCCTTATCTAGATTTTCGGCTCCCAAAGTCGTGTTCAAGACGAGGTGAGAGTAGGTCTATCCAGCCATAGTGAAATCTGAATGTCGTCAATTTATTAGGATATACCATATGAACGTTTGTGCTGATTTGTAACGTCTGTTACTTTTGATGGTCTGATTAAGGCCTAGATTTCTGAGCAAGGCAACATCTGTATCGACATTCTCAAGCATAATTGGTCACCAGCATTATCATTATTTAAAGTTATGTTATCTTTATCCTCACTCCTGACCGACCCCAATCCTAGTACGTCCATCCTCGATCGCCACCGTTTATCTCGCTGACCCGGACTTTCAGAGGATCCACTAGGTAGTATATTCACGAAAGATAGTACGAACCGGGATCTTATGATCTTTTCTTCACAGTCCCTAGTATCGCCAATCAATACACTCACAATCGCAAGGCGCACGATGCCATGGCACGCCAATGGACGGAACTTTATGCACGCCCAAAACAACTTCCGGCACTATCTGCTGGACCCATTCTGTCAGCAAAAGCAAAAGGCAAACAGAAAGCTTCTGATGTTCCAAGTGGATCGTCGCTTTCGTCATCGACATCAACTCATGCCATTGCCGAACCTATTACGATTGAGGATTCGGATGATGAACGGAAACGTCTTCCGAAACGTGGCACTACTAAGAATTCCAAGCGCAAAAGAGAGGAGAAACCAGAGATCAACTCGATTGATGATGACGACGATGTGGAAGTGTCCGACAATGTCAGCATCAGCAAGAAACGAGCAATTGGTACTGGGCGTGGTCCAAGGAAAAGCATGACTGATGGAGGGAGTGGTCGCTCGCAACCTTTGACGCAACTGGGAGAGATCATTGTATTAGATGACGATTGAATGACTTCTCTATCATGTCACCTGCATAGATTATACAGTGGTCGTGGAAATGTCCTATCAAGAAAACAGCCTATTGGCTTGGAGAGATTGACACTGTGAGCTGTCTACGGTCCATAGTGAAGATACTGTTGTGTCCATAGCGTTTTTTTTTGTTTGAAAACATGAATCAAAACACATCTACAACACCTTTCATCAATCGGACTTTGACAGTCAGTGTGATAATATCAATTCTTGCCTCCAGTGATTGGATGGTTCGTTTGGACCGTTACTCTCTGCGACCCGTTATGCAGACTCTCTATTTATCTATATTATCATTTTGGTCACACGACAGTATCTCTTCTCTATATACTATTGCAGCCATAGTGTTCCAAAATACAATTTTTTAAGAGATCATGGTCATAATGCCCCTTATCCTTGTTAGACTACAAATACTGTATACTATTTGAACTTGATTCCTCAGAGAATCAGTGAAATTTTGCCAGGACTCATCTGTGATAAGGTAAATATGTGCTGGTAGAACACAAAAATCCATTTGAAGGTCTCCAGATTTAGGGACTACTTGAGATAATGCTATCCAACTTTGTGCAAGTCATTTCTGTATAGAAGACAAGCTTCTTTCAAGTTATATAGGATTCTGAGCATTTTTGGGCCAGATATTGCAGAGAGTATGTGAATACATGACATTCAACACTTGATCCTCAATCAGATTTCAAAGTCTGCGCAGTTGCCATATCATCATGTCAGTACTGTGTATAGTCCTTAATTCTGTATGTATACAACACACTGTAATCAGCCACATACCTAATACCTAATGTACATGTAATTCTTGTTTTAAATCTTGATATAATATTGAGCTTGATGCAGTTGTGAATGAAATGAGTATGGTCACACATGTTGAAACAGTGCCAAAGTGGAGTTATAATCAGCAGCATGGGTCAGCATGACAATATATAACAAAAATTTTGAAACACTATGGTTTTGGAGCCTCTGCATCTGGATTTGTTTCAATACAATGAGCTCCTCACATGTTGCCAAAGTGATTGTCCAGAAGGCTAGAAAACATTATCATACTGACTGCAAAAGTCCAATTGGTAAAAGGTATTGTCAATGTTATTATATACATGATTTCAAAAAAGTTTTTAAAAACTATGGACATGATAGTAATGGGATGACTGTTTTGTGGGAACTAAGTGCTGACTAAAAATCTATATATTACAATCTGTGTAAAAACTCAGGTGCTGATTTGTAAGAATGGATGAGCCTTATGTAACATTAAAGTAGTTTCCACAGGTTGCTGCATTTTAGAAAGCTTGGTTTTAAGTTTAAAGCTGAGTTTGGAACCTATGTTCTTCTGAGTATGGCCTTTCCTTAGCATCACATTCATTAGTTTCTATACAGTCTACCCTTTCTGCTTGAAGTTTAAAGGTGAGTTTGGAACCTGTGTTCCTTTGAGTATGGCCTTAGCAGTACATTCATTAGTTTCTATACAGCCTACTCTTTCTGCTTGATATATTCTGTATTTTCAATCAGGTTTTTGTGATGGATATGAGACTAAAAGTGATAGATAAAGAGGGGGTCCATTTGTTTTTTGGTAGAATGTCAGGGTGCAACATACTACTTTTGGGAGAGCATTGGAGTTAATGTATTAGACAACGTACTGAACACATGCTCTATAAAGATAAAATCATTTCTCTGCACAATTTGCATACATATACTTTTGTAATATTTATTGAGAAATGTCTTTGTCTCTGCAGAAAGCAGGCAATTCCAGCCCTGTTATGATCCTCCGGCGGTACCCCCAATTCAGCACGAGGACATGTGACTCCAGATTGGGCCAGTTGCATCAGACAAGTTTTTTTTTTATAAGTTTATTGTGTTGGGCACATTGTCTGTTTAGTCTGTTTAGTTTTTTTTGTCTGTTTAGTTTTTTTTGTCTGTTTTTTATTTGTTTACTTTTTTATTTGTTTACTTTTTTATTTGTTTACTTTTTATATGTTTTTTTTTGTTTACTTTTTATATGTTTTTTTTTGTTTACTTTTTATATGTTTTTTTTGTTCACTTTTTATATGTTTTTTGTCTGTTTACTTTTTTAATGTGTTTTATATATCTGATAATTTTTTTTATATGTTTTTTTTTTGTTTATTCAAATAAATATTATGTTGCTGCTTCATTATTATGTTTTCATGATACACCAAGGAAATACTATTGGAGTGCAACCTTATTAATGATTGTAAGTAAGTGAATCAATCAAAAGCATGTCTATGCAATCAACCCTTTATGCATTACATTATGTTCCTTGCTGGCCATATCACATTTGCTTTGTTGCATTGTCAATGATGGCCTCATTGTCCATCTTTGACCATTGTATATAGTTTCAGCTATGCTTCACAGACACTTTGTCCTGCACTGCTGGCAGCCAAACCAGTTTCCTTTAGAAAAAGTAATTAGAAAACCTGTCACCCAATTTCTAACAATTTTTTTTTTAGTAGTAATGTAAACAATTTCTCTTGAAAATTTTTAGGAAATTAGATTGTTATTTTCTAGCTGTATCCAAAGTAAGAATAGAAGTCTCTTTATAATATATATATAGATGCAAATGACAATTTAGACCTCAATATTCAAATTGAGGCTATGGGCTCATGTTTGAAACAGACTAAGATACAGATTTTCCAGCAACATTGTATTTTCTACAGGTTCTAAATTCTTTTTTAAAAGCTCACCTTCTTTGTTTAACTTATATATACTATATTTGTAGTTTTTGTTTATTTTGTGAATATATCTATTTTTTTTAAAAAAAAACAGACTAATAGAGATTCAATTGGTGATATACTTATAGGCTTCCTCTTCACATAGTAATATGCATAATATTCATAATAATCTTTTCAAATCAAAGAAAAATTCACTGTAAAAATATGAAATGAACTAGACAACAAAATTTAAAGTGAGCCTCCAATGTAGATCCTTTATCAATAGTTTTTGACTGGATTTTTATAGTTTCTATTTAAGCAATCAAGTCAAAATAAATGAATTTTTTTTGATAAATTGCAAAATGCAAGGCCTTTTTCCTGTGGTTCAGGGCAGATCAAGCCTTGTGCTCTGATATGCAAGGCCTTAACCAAACACAGTGAGGTTCAGGGAGCCTTGTGTTTGGGGGGGATTTGGAGGTGAAGCTTTTAATGAGATACTAAGCCCATGCTGAAAGCATGAGTCATAGTTCACATCTCTATATATTTCAACCCATGTGAAACTCAGGTACTAATTTGTAAGAATTAATGAATTTTATGTAACAAGCTGAGTTTAAAGTAGTTTCTATAAGTTGTTGCATGGGTTTTAAGTTTAAAGCTGAGTTTGGAACCTGTGTTCCTCTGAGTATGGCCTTTTTTTAGCAGTACATTCATTAGTTTCCATACAGTCTACCCTTTCTACTTGATATACATATTTTGTATTTACAACCAGGTTTATGTAGTTTTTGTTCATTTTGTCATGTAATCTATTTATTCTTTTTTAAAACAGTAGACTTATAAGCATTCTTCTTTATACAATAAAATGTATCAAATTCATAAGTTTATTCTGTTATGTTACCTATCTATTTTTCTTGTTGAGAAGGGGACTAATTATTAATAGCTGTAGACTTATAATTTTTTTTCTTTACACAATAAAATGTATAAAATATTGAGAATAATCTCTGCAAATAAGAAGCAAAATCACTAAACAAATTAGAAAAGAGGACTTAATTGTTGCATTATAGGGCTGAGCTTTATTTCAATCTTAGTTTGGAACCTGAGTATGGCCTTTTCTCAAGGCCTAACAGCAGCACATTTTTGTATTCTACTCAGTTTTCATATAGATTTGATCTATATAACTGAGCTATTGGGTCTGATTGATATTGTTCTATATGCATAAACTATTTATCCATAATTTGATGGACTTGCTAGTGTACAGTGGCTCAAAAAACTGTTCCAATGTTTTATACTTTTTGAAAGATGACATTGGCATGAAGGATTGAAAGTATTTCAAATTCTGGTTAATTCATGTAAAATACTATAGCATTGTAGCTACAAATTTCATTTTGGCTTATGTAATTCAAATCAAAACTTATGGAGTAATAGCCATTTTAAAAAATTTACTTATTGGGACAGTTTTTTGAGCATCTTCAACTTTGCAGGTTTATCTCTATTTTAGTCAGAAATAAAGAGTAAGTTGCATGTGGGAATATCAACAGAGTCATGTGACCATGTTTAGTTATATTTGAGAGTGGTTCAAGTTGGTTGAACTACATCTTGACCTTCAACTACTATCATGAAGGCTACTTCTCCTGCACAATGCTCTACTGTTGCTTTTCTCCTTGCTCAAGGATATTCTCAGCATTAGATTGAGGCTAAACCTGGTCTATGGAAGTCTACTATTGGGAGAATTGGTAGAGAGTTGGAGGTGGACAAGGAAAACCATCCTGGAGGCCATTCAACTAAGCTTATTCCATGTGATAAACAGGCTATTGTTTGACAAATCTGTGGGAGACTTGATACAGCTGTTCAGGCTACTAATTTTATCAACAAATCATTTTCAACTCTGTCTCTCCTCAGACTTTCCAAAATGTGCTGAAAGAGGAGTCTGCTACAAAGAAGGAAGTTCCTATGCTCAAAGCTAAACATCAGCAACTACAACTTAAATGGGCTCAAGAGCATCAAAACTGGACTGTAGAGAACTGGAAAAGAGTGTTGTAAACAGATGAGACAAAGATTAATAGGATTGGATCAAATGAAATGCAGTAGAAGCTATGAGGAGAAGGCATTTTAAACTAAACTACTATGCTTACTGTGAAACATAGAGGAGGGAATAATCTCATGGTATGGGGCTGTATGGGTTAGAATGGAGTAGGAAAGCTAGTAGAGGTAGTGAGGATCATAAATGCAGAGCAGTACTGTGAAATTTTGGATGACAGAGAAAAGAAGAGCTTTGAAAAGTTGGAGATAGAGAAGAATGCCCACTACTTTCAATAGGACAATGACCTCAAACACAACTCCAAGAGGGGTAACAAGTAGTTTGAAGACAACAACTTTGATGTCCTCTGGTGGCCAGCCCAATTTCCTGATCTTAACCCTATTGAACACCTATGGGAGTACCTCAAGGTGCAGTTTAGGCAGTATGAAACTCCTCATGGTGTGCATGAATTGTGGGAGAGGGTTGCAAAGAAGTGGGATGGAATACCAGCAGAGGTATGCCAAAGACTGATAGAAAGCATGCCTAGAAGGATTCAAGCAGTTATCAAGGCAAATGGAGGACATACAAAGTACTAAATACTAAAATTAGAGATGCTCAAAAAACTGTCTCAATGAGTGAATATTTTAAAATGGCCATTACTCCATCAGTTTTGACTTGAACTACATAAGCCAAAATGAAATTTGTAGCTACAATGCCATAGTATTTTACATGAATTTAACCAGAATTTTAAATACTTTCAATCCTTCATGCCAATGTCATCTTTCAAAAAGTATAAAACATTGGGACAATTTTTTGAGACACTGTAGTTTTAAATATAAAAGCTGCTAGAAGCATACATAGAATGCCCTGCATGTGCATGTGTGCCCTGCTGTGCTTCTACTTTTAGCTAGTAGAGTTTGGATTTGACTAAACTTTAATAAGTGCTTCTATCAACACAATCTGATGCATGCTATTATTACATATGATTTTCTGGATATTTAGGGCTTACTACTGCTTTTGAGACTGCTTTAGTATACTAAGTGGTTGCCAATTCGGCATTTAGTAAGGTTCAACCTCTTAGTCTTAGTTTGCTGAGACTTTAGATTACTAGAGGTGATCTTGCTCACTTTTGGTTTTTCTAGAAGTTTGTGTCAAGAGCTTTCAGTACTTTTTACTGCCTCTATCTATACTTCTAGCTGCCTAGCAAAAAAGAGTTGCTATAAGCATTTTAAAACTGTCTTGCAGCATGGCGAATTTTAAAGAACCTTTAGTAGAAAAACACAGAACACAGGTAGTACATCTGTTCTGGCTTTCTGAAACTCTTGAGCTTTGAGTTTCTTAGTATGCTTTTTAATTGGATGCCCTACTATACCACAGTGTTTTCAAGAAGGCAGCTTTAAAAATGCCTAGCACTATAGCAACAGATGATTATACACATATACAATGACTTAATAATTGTCAGTGTAAAGTGAATCAACATAGAAAAGAAAAATAGAAACAAGCTCCAACATTTGGTATGCATTTCTCAATATCTATCTCTGCTTTTAATTTTTCATATCTATACTATTAGAACCCTCACCTCTTCCTCCTATTATATTTCCTAATGCTTGCTCAAATGCTTTTAATGCCTTTTGTATATCATATCTTGCAGTTCCTACCTTAGCTATGCTTCTTCAACTTGCAGGAGCTGGGTCTTCTCAAATTCAATTGACACTTGTCACAAATCCAGCAACTCTTTTACAAATTCTACCAGATACTCACATTTCTTCAAATCTATTTATATTTCCTGAGCTTCTTTCCATGCACACATAGTAGTGGCTGTAAGTCTTTTAATCTATATTATAAATTTGTCTAAATTTATCACCAGCTTCTTATACTCCTAAAAGCACTGGTCTGTTATAATGACTAATGGACTCCTATTACTTCTCCAACATGTGATTTTCATTCTAAAAAAGCTCATATTACTATTTCTGCAACTTCTCCTAGTTGCATTCTAAATAATATTAAACTACTTGACATGGATGAAAATGTAGCTATGCTTGAATTTTACTTATAACAACTGTTTTTAGACATTACAACAGTTTCTATAGCCTCTTATAACAATGTTTTTGGTCCTACACCACAACTACCATCTCTGACACCACAGCTATTATCAATTCCTGTACCACACTTTAGCCATTTCCTCTTGAATTTCTTGTTCATCATCTACCAGCTCAAGTGGTTGAGGAAGCTCAATTTTGAGGCTGTTAGCAATATATTGGAATACATGCATAACAACTATATCCTTAAAATGCTGACAAATTATTGTGTATCTTTAACTCCCAATAGGTTTTAAAAAATACATTTGATGTGACTGCAATTTGTAATAGTTGTAATTTAAAGAGCAAAGTCACCAAGCTTGTCAACATCATGCTCAGGCTGCTGATGCCCTTGCTCAAGAATAGCTAAATGATAGTCTGCCTCCTGATTCTGCTCCAAAAACATCTACACTTTATCTATCTGCATTATTACCACCAGTTCATTCTCAAAATAATATTCCTATTATCAATTCTTTATCAGAACCTGCCATCACAGCTAAAGACAAACATAGATTAGATGATGTGTAGGCATATATTATGGATATCAAGATGTAGAAATGCAATTTTTGTCATGAAAAGTGGTTCAACTTAAATGTCATTGATGGAGCCTTCACTAAATACTGTTAAAGACACAAAATAAAACATATTCTAGAATCTGTTCAGCTAATTTGCTTGAGCTTACACAAATGAAAGAAATGCTTATTTCTCCAGTTCATGCATTGATTCAGCCTTTGGCAAGTTTGTAGTGGTCAATTCAAATATCTGGTCATATCTGCAACTTTCTTTGTGAAAATACTGTCTTGCATTGAAAGCTTCCTTTACTGCTTGAAGATTGTGACATTATTATTATGCAATAAGCTGGCATACATAGAACTACAAACAAACTTGGCTGTTTATGAAGATTTCTATGTGCATTATAGACATATTGAAAAGTAGCTTGAATATATTCAAGAACATCATCCTAGCTTTTGTGGCAATATGATTTATATTGATTATCACAGCTGCATCAACTTCTTGAAAGTAACTCAGTTTATGACGGCTATGCATTATAGGATATTAGGAGATTGAAAATTCCAGCTGCTGCAGAGACTGGTCCACCCAAAGCAGAGAATATCAATGATTTTTCTATCAATAATCAAGAGCCTGTCTTCTTACATGGGTTTATACCAAATATATGTGTTTTAAAATGGAGCAACTACAAAATGCAGCTTCTTAAAATTCTGATATGCATCAATTACACAATCCTGTTTTTAATAATAACAGTGATGAACCCAAAATAAAGTTAAGAGCTGTCTAGGTAGGTGGCAACTTAATCTTTTGGGCAAGTAGTTTGCTCTAGAGTCTTGAACAGGCTCCAGAAACCTTGCTATAAAATTTGAAGCTTGTTGGGTATAAAGAGAATATAAGCAGCTAGTCACCAAGAGAGGTGGGCAAAATATGCTAAAGTATAGTAGCAAACTTTAACAAGCTTTGAGAGTAAAGGGAATGCTTAGTAAATCATCATAGCAAATACCTTTAGCAAAGGAAAGGCTTTGTGCAAGGCAGCAAGTGTTGGTAGATGCTGCTGTATAATAAGAGTGTGGCAAGAAAAGTAAAATCTAATAACAATAATGAGTGGCATACCAGATAAAATAGTCAATAAATTCTTAGCATGTGTTTGCATTAATTGTTCCCTTCTTCAGGCAGCAAGTCATTGTTGTCAAGGAGGTCTGTTTTCTCCAGCTCTCAAAGTTTAGCAGTGTTGATATCCAGGATGTCTGGCAGCAAGAGTATATGTTCTCTTGCCAAGTAAGAGAGTAAGTGGAAGGCGGCAACAGGTCTGTGCAAAACTGATCCATCTAGTTTACAAAAGATGTAAGCACCTCCATGGTTTCTAGAGATAACTACTAAAGAGCTAAGATAACTAGGGCGCATTTTCTTGTTATGTGTAGTTTCAATTTTTGAGTTTCTCATAAGTATTAGAGATCCTTGGCAGAAATTGTAGTCATAGATGGTGGTACTATGGTTAGTTTCAAACCTTAGCACTGCTTGGCACCTAGCAGCAAAGACAGTTTCAAGAAGGCGCACCAGGTCTTTTTGGCAATATTATAAGTCTATAGCATGTTGGGTGATAAGGTCAGTGGTTGACAGTATGCTATTTGGAGCTGGTTGGAGATATGTTGCCTCAATGATGTTGGCAGAGAAGAGTAAGTGAGTATCAGTTGCTGTATAATATAGTAAATACTCCATGTGCTTGCAAATTGGAACTTATTCTGACCAAAATACTGAGTAGATTGCCTGGCTCCAGTATGACTTGTTGCCATCAACTACTTTGAAGAGGGCTTGCTACACATCAAAGTGCAGTCTTTCAACCAAGCCATTGGTGCATTTATTGTACTCAGAGATGTGAATGTGGTGGAGGTTGTATTTTTTGGTGAGATAGGCAAGGGCTTTGATAATGGAGGCACCATTGTCAGTGACTATTTCTCTTAGTGCACCCCAATGGCAAACAACATCTTCAAATAACCCCTTAGCAATAGCATCTGTATTTTCTCTTTGTAGCATTCTAAACTCTGGCCAATGAACCAAAAAGCAATACTCTTGGACAATGTACTTGAAGCAGCCAGATTTGGGCATATGCATAGTATTGATATATATTTTGCTGAAGAGGAGTGCAGGTGTGGCAACTATAGGCAGTATGAGGAGTTGCTGCATCTGTTGAATTTGGCAGAAGTGGCAAGTTTTAATATACTAGGCAACATTGGTGCATATATGTGGCTATTGGAATTGTTTGGTAAGAATGGCACATGTTGCAAAAAAACTACAGTGGCCTAGTTTGTTATGCATAGCACATAGGATTCAAAGGCACTGTGGGGCTTAATGACCAACTTGTGTGTGCCATCATGATGGCAGCACTATAGGCAATTGTTGCTAAAGAAGAAGTGGGTAGCATAGCAAATAAAGTAGGAGTACTCATTGTCACCAAGGCCAAGAGGTTGCTTAAGGTCTTCTAGCCACTGTTGGACCAGGTCTAGATGATGGTCCTCAGCAATAGCTTTATTGGTATAGAGCATGGCATCATAGGTGAGGTTATGTAAATCTTCTCTTAATAGCTGGGGTTCTTCTACAGTTCTAACCATTAGCAACTGTTCTTTATTGAAAGTAGCTAGTCCAGCAGTATAAAAAGTAGTTGGCATGACAAATGGTTTAGGTTGGTATGAGATAATAAGGTGTAGGAGAGAGTCAGTAGGCGGCTTGTTGGTGTGGAGTAAGTAGATGGAGAGCTGAATTATATGTACAAATTCATGGAGTCAGTTGGTCCAGTTGGTAAAGCTTTCATTGTCAGCAAGATCAGGAGGAGAGTTGCCAAGTTGTAGGGGTTGCCTAGAGAGCCCATCAAGTCTATGAAAGGTACCTTGATGTGTACCAGTTCAAAATGGAACATGAGGATGGCAACCACCCATCTATTCATGCTGGCAAATAGCTGTATGTCAGGATTCTGCAGCATACCTTTAATGTATCTTGTATCCACTTCAACAATGAAGTTGCACACATCAATTAGATACATCCTTAGTGCCTGAAAAGCCCTAAAGAGCCCATAGAGTTCAAGCTTGGGTTGGCTATAGCATGCTTTCTTGTTGATAAAACCAAAGCAATTATAGCGACATTGATGATGGTTGCTGCTAAGGCATTGACACAAAAAGTAACCAATAGCAAGGTATAAAGTGTCAACTGATAAAATGACTGGGTCTGGTGATAGGTAGTCATTTGGGACAAGAGGCTTAGCATCTTTGAGCACCTTGACCCAGTTTTGTTAAGTGGCAAGCTGGTCTTGGCCAAATTCAAATGGAGTGTTGGTGCACATGAGTCAATTGAGATGGTGAGCACAATGGGCAAAGTTTTCAACAAATATACAAAGTATGCCAATAGTACCCAAGAAAGCACATATTTCAGAGAGGTTGCAGCAAGGTCCCCAGCACTTTAAAAGAGCTAAGTGACTATTGTTGGGGATGCAACCTTCTGGCATGCACATATAGCCAAGGATTTTAAAACAAGGAGCGCATAGCACAAGTTTATGGCCAGAGAAGGTACCACCATAGTACTTCATGTGCTGGAGGATGCTGTTGAAGACATGGAAGAAGTCTCAGAGTGCCAAGCAGATGTTGGGATTGTCAGGATGCTTGGTGAGCATGCCATCAATGAGTTGCCAATTCTTGAGGCTCTTAGTGCCTATGTTGTTAATAAAGCTGAGAACATACTGGAGGATTTCTGGTTGAAGAATGAAGGTGATATTGAATATGGATATGGAGTTGGTCCATTCCATCAGCAGGCTAACTAGATGCAAGGTGCTAAAGAGGGTCTGAAAGGTAGTAATGTCATGTGAAGCAGGGTTAATAAAATGTTCATAATAGCCAATGTAAAGGTCCAATGTAGTGCCATAGATCCTGCTGGCAAAGAACTCAGCAACATGGTTAAAAAAGAGTAGCATGCCAGAGTGCTGGATTGTGACTCTATTTAGTGGTTCCAGACTATGAACTATATGAAAGTTACTATTTTTCTTGAGAATGCAAAACTACCTAGAGTAGTAGGCACTGTTGGCAAGTTCATAGATGCCAGCCTGAATCTTAGTGTATATAATCTTACAGACCTCATCTTGTAGGCCTAGTGGTATGAGTCTATTATGTTTAGTCCATGGCACATGAAAGATAGTTGGAATTACTACTAGTAGGAAGAAATCTGTGTGGAGGCTGCCACACTCAGAGTCTTTCCAAGCAAAGGCTTGATTGTGCTTGCCCATCACTAAGAACCTTAGTTTGTTGATAGTGAGAAAGCCTGTTGATGCGAAATGGAGTATTGACTATGAGTAAAAGTTGACTTTAATAAGAATTAAGTTGACTCTTTTAATAAGACAATACTGCTTCACAAGTTCTCGGAGCTTCAGTAGCACTTATTTCACACTTTAAAATGCAGCAAATATAGGTTTATTGATTTTATTTAAGAGAAAACCTAAGTTCACTCAAAAATGGGGTTCAAAATGATATATTAACTCAAAACCACCGAAGTCAATCTAGAGCTCCTAGGTCAAAGAATCCACTCACTGGGGACTCCGCACCATGGCAATCAGATTGCTTGCCCGGTCCCCAAGTCCTTTACCTCTTTTATATCCTTCCTGTTGTGCATGGACCATTGTTTTGCGTGTCTTATTATTGTCCTTCCATGGCATTCATGCTAGCATGCCATTAACCATACTTTGTTATGGTTTCAGGTCGTTCCACATGAATTCAATCGCTGCCGAGTCCATACCATCTTATCCCCTTTTTCTGCCCTCTCTATTCATCCTTTTCCATTCTCCTCCCTTGTCCTCTCCTTTATGTCCATTCTACGGTTGTGGTAGCATTGAGGGTGGGGTGTAGAGGGGGCAAGTACGATGCTTGGGACAGAGGCTGCAAATACCAAATGTTGGATGGTTTGACCCTGGATTGTTGATCCGTGATCCGTGATCTGTGATCATAATTGAGCCGTCCTTTGGATCATGATCAAGCCATCATTTGGATCATGATCAAGTTGGATCATGATTGAGCCATCATCAAATGATCTTGCATCAACCCCACAGCATCATCGGCTCATGCCGTTTAGATGTTGCTTTTCTGTCTTTCTTCTTGCGACCCGCTGGCATACGTTGGGTGTCTTTTTAGGTGCATTGTTATTTATGGTATTGAGGTGGGTCTTAGCCTACAGTTTTTGGCTGGTACTTCATGCTTGCTTATGGTTTTCAGCAGTGTTTAATGCATGTTCTTTACCATACAGACCCGAATACAATTTGTATTTTCTTCTCAATTTAGTCTTGAGTGAGACTTGCACCATATCACCTCCCTGCCACCATTTGCTGACTGCCCTCAGTCTGCCTTTGGATTGTTTATGAAGACATCGAGGCTGCTTTTGCTTGCTTCCGTCCCTTCGGACTCATCATTTCTTTGTTCCTCCTGCTTTGTTTTAAAACAGGTGCGTTCCCTATGCATTATTACCACTTTCTCTATGCCTCCCACAGCTCCTCGCAATATGAACAAGAGCAAATTGTCTCATGCCCAAGTAGTTATCACCACCCCGGTACCTAAACGCATGGCCTCTCCACCCTGTAACCTTCCAGAACCTCCTGACTTCTATGGTATGCTGCAACATGCAGTCAAACGAGACGTGAACAATGTCATTACTGCTGTGTTCCAGCTTCCCTTGTTTGCGCAGGGTGCCGTTGGCCTTTGCGTGATGGCCAAAGCTTTTTCTGGCATGCCAGCAGACTGCGCACGGTTCCTGGGTGGTGCCAGTTGGGTGTGTGTCCCATTCTCTTTGTAATCCTTGTGTTAACCTTCCTCCAGCACTTTTCCGATGAGGGTCAATTCCCTCTGATTGCTGATAATTGAGCCTTGTGCAAAGCACTCTCGGCTGTCCTCCCCTTATTGGACTGTAATGCAGCCAATCCTTCCGGTGACATCAAGGCTTTCTTTTCTTTTGCTGATGCTATCATCCTCACTAGTGAACGCCGTCACGAAAACCAGAGGAAAGAGCTTGAAGAGGTACGTCTCCGCTCTCACTGGTCTTTTTCTTTCTGCTTTAAATATATATTTATATATTTTTCATATAGGCCCGTCGTCGTGCTCAAGATAAGGACGTCCAGATGTTTGGTATGCCTGCTCCTCGTGCTGCCACCAAACGTTGGGCTAATGTAAGTTAGGTCATAAACTCGACTTGGTGGCTAGCCGTCTTGACGCCTTAACTCTAACTCTCACTCCTCCTCAGACCAAACCTGAGGGCAAACCTAAAGCCAAGAAACTTAAGATTCAACCAACCTCAGGTATGTTTCTTCGGTTCTTTGCCTATTCTTTATCCCTAACCCTCTTCCTCTCCTTTTAGCTAGTCATATCCCAGGCAGCGATGCAGCCATAGCATTGCTTGCTGCCGTCAACCAAGTGTTAGACTCAGTACAGCTGGCTGATGATAATGAAGCTGTGCCACCTTCTAATCTTCAGAAACATTGTGATGCCATTGACTTAGCTGCACAACACCAGCTCTACCAACTCGACATTGCATTACAAGTGTTCAAAATGCTTTCGACTTGCCAGGCTCATCTTAACAAGCTCCTTGGCACTTCCGAGGTCGAGCAAACGGGTTCTCTTTTGAACTCCTTGCAAGTTTCTTCTGCAGTGAGCTTTATTCAGCACTCATTCCACTTTGTCATTGTTTTATTCCGATTTATAGTCTGGTAACAACGATTTGGATATTGAATTTCAGGATTTGCCGCCAGACGAACCCAAAGGCCCCATGGAGGTATAGGCGCATGTGGCGATGTAGTCATCATCTCTGCCTGTGCCTTTTGTAGTTTAAGTGTAGCCTTACTCCTTAAAACTCTGTGGTTCCCCCAATCAAGTATTCTTAGCTCCATTTTGACTTTGTTAAGTTTATTTTTGTAAAGTAAAATAAAACTTAATGTTATTGTCACCAGCAAGGTTTGAAATCTCAGCCTCCACACTTTATCTGACTGTTTCAGCCTCTCTACTGCCTTGGTCCGAAACTGTGTATTGGTGCTGCGTGTAGGTGCCCCTTACAAGGTTTGAACCCCCAACCTCTGCACTTTAACCTACTGTACCGCTCGCCTATGTTAGTCTTTTTATAGACTTAGTCTAAAGCTGTACATCGGTGTTGCACATCAGTGTGGTTTTTGAACACCCATTCTCCTATGCTCTTTTCTGAATTGTGATGCCTGATCTCCTCTTGTTTGTAACCATAAAGTATCACATACTCATAGTTCAGCACTGTGCTTGGTACTTTTTCAACAGAGAGATTGGTTTTACTTGCAAAACTGAAGTCCTGAGTAATTTCTATTCCTCTGTTGGCAGACCCATCTCCTGGTCAGTTGGCTCATGGAGCTTGACTGATCCAAAGGAGATGTCTTTGGCAATGCCCTCTGTAGGTTTGTGCAGCTCTTCCCTTAGTTCTTTTAGCTTAGCAGGAGTAATGTCTACCCACTGCTCCAAGCTTTGTGGCAAGGTTAGCTTTTTGCAGGCTTTATAAGGAACAACTCGAAAAGCAGCTACTCGTGCTTGCCAGACTGACCCATCCAGCTCTGCTACAATATAGTTGCCACCACAAGTTTTGGCAATGACTACCATAGGTCCATGAAACCGTGGCAACATTTTAGCACTGAATGAGCTTTCAGTAATCATGT
>JAGGAP010000182.1:0-57933 GCA_017657235.1 Termitomyces sp. T73sscA | reverse complement strand
TTTCCTACTCTTCTACTCTGCTCTTTCTATACTTTAAAACCCTACTACAGCCCTGGGACCCCCCCAGATAACCCTAACCCTAAGACCGTGCGAAACCAGCCCCGACGCGTCGGTGCCAGTTAGAATTTTGAATTGAAAGTTCTAATCGGCGCGTTTTGACCCTCTTCCACCCTCGCCGTCACCTCCTCCCAGCCTAGTCACTACCACACCCTGTATTCTCGACATGTATGTAACTAGATTTGAGTAGCCTGAGTAAATATCTAGGACCAACAACAAAGACAATAAGGATTGGACCACAGGATCAATGGGAAATTGAGAAACAGTTCTGATAAAAAAGTGGTTTTACCCTCTGATTCATTTCTGAGATATAAAAAGATTGACAGGTCACATGACCAATGTTAGAGTTGTTGGTCCTAGGAAAAAGGCTTAAGAATATTTTTTACTTTTGGACCTAAGCATTCTGACCATTTCCTGAGGCTAGAGACCAGGAACAGTGATGATCGTGATAACAGGACTTATCACGGTCCTCGTATACTAGTGTTACGAATTGCAAAGGGAGCCTTAGTGTGTACATTGGTTGTTCTCGGGGTGTCCTTCTGTGCTCTATGTGGAGGTCTCGCATACCGTTCGATATTCAAGCAATCCGTGGAGAAATGGGCAAATGATGCGGAGCATTTCAAGCAGCTTGCCGTTTCTTACAAAGAAGAAGCACACAAATGGCACAATAGATCTATTCATTTCGAGGAGGAAGTCAAACAGAAGATCGAGCACGAGAGAAGAGAGCGTGATCAAGCGGGTCTCTACTGGGGAGATTTTATTGGGACGCCCCATTGTGCCTCCAGCGGACGTAGAAAGTACTATGCTCGTCTTCTGAATTTGACACCGTCTCTCTTCGCAATTGAGGCATGCGAGTCAAAGCAAGCTGAAATCAACGGTGTTACTTACAACGCCCCCCTTTATTGCGAGGACAAAGTATGTTCTAATCATGACAAGTGGATAGGCTCATTGTTTGTCATTTTATATAGGGTATAGAAGGAGTTTTTGGGTACTGGATGATCGACAACGACGCCATTTGCTCTACATACTGGGAGTACGTTGTGCGCAAGGCAAGATCGGTCACCCGCTCGAGGCATTCCAACGTGCACTGAAACCTTTTCAGGATTGCTCTGCTCCTGGGTCAGCAAAACGGGTACGCCCGGAGTATCTTTCTCAGCTGCTGCCTATCTAAAACGCTATTAAAACAGAGATACGAAGCAAAGTTGGGTAGTATCCATAACGGTGAAGATCCAGAAATCTTGTGTCTCAGCACTCCTATCACAATTCACGGTCAATATTTCAAACGACCTTTGGCTTGTTCTGGCAGAGTGTGTTGTTCGAATGCTTATGTTGTTTCGATCTGAGCAGTATTTTCAAGGGGGCAAGCAACTATCTTGAGTATTGGGGGGTTTGGGACGTCCCTGTCGGGGATTGTTAAAGCAGTGTGACGAAGAGAAGCCTAGTATGCGTACCTTTCAATTCATTTTGCGCCTCGTTACCATCATCACGACTGTTTTTCGCGTGAGACACGTCATTTGTCTGTATTACAATTGGGTCAATCAACGAATAACAGTCGGAAAGAGTGTCTTACAAGCCTTTTATCATTACCGCGCTTCATTTTTTTGAAGAGATCAGAGGTACGCAAAGTGGTTGCAGTGACGAGGAGACGTCGAAGCGAGAACATGAGAGATTTCGCGTTGGATTCACGCGCATTTATAGTGCAGAACGCTGAGGCGTCCTGACGATGCGAGATCGGGACGGAGATGGAGATTTGCAGACGACCATCGCAGAGAGTAGATCGCCGTAGGGAAGAGAGTGCCGGAACTGAAATTAAATTCTACAGTCAATGTTGGAAGAACGCAAAGCAGACCGCACCGTCGAGAAAAAAGAACATTCCGTAGACGGCGATGCACCTTGAAGAGCCAAGTTTCATCGTCACGGTGTTTTCGGTGGTCACTACGTGTCGACGCTGTATTTGAAGACTGATTCCGTGTCGGAGCGGAGCGAAGCGTCGAAACGCAGAGATCACATCTGGTGCGAGATCGGCCTTTATGACGTCGAGGGACTCGAGAAGATATCAGGACACGAAAACAGATCAGCAGTCAGTAGATGTACACCGCCCGTTGCCCTCGTTCTCGAATTCCCATTCCTAGACCAGCATGCGTAAAGTCACAAGATGAAACCAACTCCTGCCTGCAGCTTTAGATGTGCGGTAAGACGTACAGCGTTTTGTGGCGAGCGTCTTGGATGTTACATAAGTGAGGGTTCCAGTCTCGTCAAAGCAAGTCGGACCGATGGGATATATTACCTAATCGACATTTTCTTTGCTTGTGGACGACGCCGATGACCGGCCCCAGCTCGCCTGCGCCAGTGCCAGCGAACCGACCGCCGCGAGCTGTGTCGACCGCGTCGTTCGTCTCGTCGCCGCTGAACCCGTCGTCGCCCATGTCGCCGCCTCCACACGTGACGAATCCATTTGCCTCTGGGCGGCCTGGCTCGCGGGCGTCGCACAGCGATTTCGTGCAAGCGCACCACCGGGACGGGCTGAATCGGGGGTCGATGCTGCTGTACCGTCTGGCATCGGATGACGAGATCCCGACGGGTGATTCGTCGTCTGCGCTGCTGCCGCCACCCCGGATCTCGAACCGCGAGAGCACGGTCTCAGTGGTCTCTGTGGACTCCAAGTACCCGCTGTCCCATCGCGACTCGGCGTTCCCGGGCGCGCCGCGGGGGACGCTCGTGGCTTACGAGTACGATCCCGGACCCGACGAGCTCGAGCCGGCAGACGAGGAGGACCTGATGCACGATCCCACAGTCCATGGGGTCCACAAGACGCGGTTCCCGTGGCGCGGGATCCTGAACGTCGCGGTCCTCGTTGGGCTTGTGCTGGCGCTGCTGTGTCTGTTCGTGTTTTATCCTGTTCTCACCTTTTACCGCAACGAGGCCCGCAATGCCCGCATCGACGGCAACATCCGCATCAACGCCACAGGTCCGTCTCTTGCCCTTTCCAAGTCCCCCGCTCACTTTCCCAGGCCAAGCCCCTGTCCTCTTCCAGATGCCCGACCTCGTCGACGTCCGCACTCCCGACGAAGCCAGGTCCCGAACCGGTTTCGACGGTCACGAGTACCAGCTCGTCTTCTCTGACGAGTTCGAGACAGAAGGCCGCTCCTTCTTCCCCGGCGACGACCCATTTTGGGAGGCAGTCGACCTCTGGTACGGCGCAACCGGCGACATCGAGTGGTACGACCCCCAACAAGTCACTACCCGCAACGGCAGCCTCGTCATCACCCTCGACTCGGCCGACACCCTCCAGCCAGGCCTCACCCCAAACTCCACAGCCCCATTCACCCTCGCCCAGAACCACAATCTCAACTATCGCAGCGGCATGTTGCAGAGCTGGAACAAGTTTTGCTTCTCCAGCGGCTACATCGAGGTCTCTGTCGTCCTTCCAGGCGCAAACTCAGAGTCAAAGGGTTATGTGAGTTGTTCCATCACTCTCACCCCTCTTTCTTATCTTTTCCCAGTGGCCTGGCGCGTGGACAATGGGAAATCTTGCTCGTCCCGGCTACCCCGCAACCACAGACGGCATGTGGCCGTACACGTGAGTCTTTGATCTCCTTCACCCAACATCCAACTGATAGCACCAGCTACGACTCGTGCGACGTAGGTACTTTTCCCAACCAGACTTTGAAAGACGGCTCAGGCCCCGCCGCCGCCCTCCACTCTGACGCCTCGCGCAGCAAGTACAATCACGAGTTGAGTTGGCTAAGCGGCCAACGACTCTCGTAGGTCCTCTTTTTCCCTCTTTCACCCACGCTCACGCCCCTCAGCGCCTGCTCATGTCCTGGCTCCGACCACCCTGGTCCCTCCACCTCTGTCGGTCGCGGCGCCCCAGAAATCGACATCTTTGAAGCCGAGCACGCCAAGGACACGACTCTGGGCCACGTCGCCTCCATGTCCGCCCAGTTTGCGCCCTTCTCGGCCGACTATCTCTACCTCAACAGTACATCCGATCAGTGGACCGTGTTCAGCCCAAACGTCACCAGGCCCAACAGCTACAAGGGCAGCGCCGTGCAGCAGGCTGTCAGTGGCATCGTCAGCTTGAGGGATGACATGTTCCAGGGCAGCGGCCAGAGGTTCACGACCATGGGCAAGTTGCTTTCAACGTTGTCTCTCGCATACTAACCCTTCCAACAGGCTTCGAATACTGGGGCAACCCAAAGAACCCCGACGAAGGCTTCATAACGTGGCAAGTCGACGGCGTCCAAAGCCACCGTCTCGGCGCCGCCGCCGTCGCACCGGACACAGGACCCACTGGCTCCGGCGTCGGACAACGTCTCATCCCCGTCGAACCAATGAGCATCGTTCTCAATCTTGGGATATCTCCGAACTGGCAAACAATCGACCCCTCGACGCTACTGTTCCCCGCGGAGATGCTCATCGATTATGTGAGAGTGTATCAGAGAAAGGGCGCGACGAACATCGGATGTAGCCCCAAGGACTTTCCGACGGCCGATTATATCGCCGCCCACAGGGACGCGTATCAGAGTGAGCGGGGTTTTTTATCGATGAATGGAAGACTGATTGATGACGTGGCGTGCAGATCCCAATACGACGACGTGGAATTGGGAAAAGCCCAAGAATAGTCTGGTATGTTCTTTTCTTTCTCTGCATTCTGCCCTCGCCATTGATCTGGGGTTTCTTCTAGTACGACGGATGCTAGTTTCCCCTCGACCTTGTAACGTTATCGCACGCACGCATCATTGGAACAATTCATCATGTTCGGGACTCTTGCTCTTCCACTGCTACGTTACCCTTACCGTAATACCCCCCCGCCCTCCCCGGCGCACGCGAATTTGGTCGTTGCCCCTGCATGCTTTATATACATACACAAAGACACTCGCGTACAATAGGTATATCTTTTATCTACTCCCTTTATTCGTTTCGTCCGTTCTTTCGCTCGCTCGCTTGCGTACCGTATTGTATTGGCTTTGACCTACCACAGGCGCCTGTCATCATCGCCCGCCCGCGCATCGCATCGCATCGCATCGCATCGCACATACCACAACGACCCGCCATCGCCACCCCGGTCCCTCGTTTCATGCATGACATTCGTTTTTTCGACGGGCGCCAGATAGGTCCTAGTACGACACTGCATGTATCAGGGAGAGTGACCGCCCCGCCTCGCTTTGGTATAATATATCGTACCATACCTACCGTATTATCAATACCATCCATCCATGCCATCCATACATCACTCCACAGACAATGCTTCATTGCTTGATGACTCACTCGTTTGTTTTCTTTTCTTACCTGTCTTTCTTTTTCATGTACATACATATGTGCATATATTACATATAGAAAATAAACAAAAAGAGTTCGTTTTATTTCCGGTGCTGTTGAAAGACTTTGAGCGTTGGTTTGTTGGGAGTCTTGGTATCAAGTTCGTTGGCCACGTCAAGTGCTATTGGTCTCGTCATAAATCCGACCTAGCAGTGTATGCGAAGATGGACGATTGATTCCTTCTCTTATATTGTTGAGAAAGAAGGTCACGCATATGAAGGAGCCCGAGTTATCCGTCGACGAGCTGGTCACACACACATTGCTCGGGGCGACGGACAGAAGACCGCATGGGTAGCATCGATGTGAGTTTTCATAATCCATGTACCTATCTATATCTGTCCGTTTCCTTGCTCGCGTAGTGGTCGACCGCGCCTCGGTGACAAGAGATTCTGGAGAGGATGATGAATGACACTACATTGATGGCCGAGGAACGTTGTCGTCAAGCTAAACTTCGATGATGGAGGAGGGCCTTGAGGACAGTGTGCTCCGCGTGATTAAAACAAGGTCTTTATTTATGTGGACTACATACAGCGGACGCTGGCTGATTTGTGGCTCCTGCCCTTTCAAATGGGCAAAGGTAGACTGGACAGACGTTCACGATCTCGTCCTGCTCAATATGATGTTGGAGGAGGGTGGCCACCTTTTAATTATTGACTGGGAGTGTATGTTTTTCGATGTAGAAAATGATGACGCACACCACCGGACCAAGGATGCAGTCTCTCCTATCGACGTTTCCAGGGATGTCGGAGGAAAGGAAGGCTGTGAGATAGGCTGAGAACGAAAGTCTTGATGATGGAGCACGGATGGAAAGCGCACCTGTCACTCCTCGTTGTTCGCGATTGACAGGAAGCGAGAATTTTTGGAGTGTGGTTTGGAAGCGTCAATATGTGGATGAGGCGACCGGTGAGCACGTCAAACGCCACGGTTACATTTATGAGTATCGACTAACAGTAAATTAACCTACAAAATCTGCGGAGCAAGCATTGTTTTTTGTACTGCCCCAGCGTATGGTACATGGGTGTGGCGATGGAACGGTGAGACAGCGGCGTATCAATCATACTTGTTGGCATAAAGACCGTGTTTTTGTCGCGCGGGACATTGCCTTGGTGAGGTTCATCTGAATGGTCGATGATTATATGGAGAGTCGAGGTACGCTGTAGTCATCCCCGGAGGCAGAACACCCGTCATCAAAAGTTTCCTCTCTTGCTCAACCCGAGCCTCGGGGCGTTAGTTCGGACGTGGAGTCAAGTAACTGTCTCGATGCCGAGATAGAGAAGATGAGATAGACGGCAAAGAATCATGTCCGAACAAAGAGATGTAACGTGAGCTCCGACTTGCACCATCAGCGCTGCATTGCTGTGGAACTCGTGGATACTCTCATTCTCTGTCTGTCACTTCACAAACAATGTAATTCTCTCCATATCATCGTCTCTATCTCTATATAGCGAGATCCTACCCACAGTCCAGAATTCCATATCACCAGAAAGGATGAGGCGGGGTGAGGAGGTCAATCACTAAATGGACCGGCGTCGCACTTGCACAAGAACGTCTGGTGAGGAAACGTGGTGAGGAAACGTGACAAACTGCGGTGCGGTTGGTGGTAGTAAGACAATAGAATTTCTGTAATCAGTGTGTAGTGTAAACTTGACAATATTTATTTTGTGAACTGAAAGCGAGAGGCGGGATCGAAGGTGACAGGACGTCGCGGATAGGGCTAATTTTGGAGAGAAAGAATGGTCCTTTTGGCCGAATAAAGAAAGAAGATTTCACCCAGACAAGTCTGGAGACCTACAAGTTCAGGTGACGAAGGAGCGCTCGATGGGAAAAGGCAAAGCAAGCGGCCGTGAAAGGTACGATGAGATGCTCGGTGAGCCAAGCCGCGAGCAAAAGTTGAGCTTTAAGACCGAGGATTGATGTTGGAGTGTAAGTTGGCGGTGTGTATGAGCTAACTAGCATCCTAAACAATCACAGAGACGCACTGTTCATTGAACAATGAAATCAGATCAAAACACGATTCCAATGAGTGAGCTCCAAGACCGCAAATTGAGGTTGAGCACTGTAGCCTTCGAAGTATGCTGCAGTCATCCTTACAATCGAAGGGAGTCCAGGTAGTCCGTAGGTCCGGACATTTGTGAGCTTACATCCAAAGAGGCCAGGGCAGGCGGAAGGGCAGACAAAAAAAAAGCGACACAGGGTGACTATATGCGACTCACAAGTAATCAGAAAAGGCAACGAGACGGTCAAAATCGTCAGAAGGTTTGAGAGATTTAAAGCCAGGTCTGCATTAGTTCAACTTAAAAGCAGCAGAGTTCATCTCAAGGACGTTGAATAAGTATGTGAAACGTTATGTAAAAACGCGTCAGATCCGAATGTGAAACGTCGGACTTCAAAGTTGCCTTCACGCGGTTCATCACGCTTCCAACCACAATGCGCTTTGGATTCGAACAAATTGTACTAGGATATCCAGTAAGTTGTACTGAATAAGTTTCAACGCCAGAAAATCATTCAGCCGGTTCTAGTTTCCCTCTATATCAAAATTCGTCCTCAAGCTTCAAGTCGACACCAAGTACCAAGCCAGCGGATGTTTTTTATTGTCAAGCTTTTAAGATACAGGTTCTCTCAAGGCTGAAGAGGACAGGGTAAAGCGGTGATGCGCCAAACGGGCGGTCGAAGCAAGTCTCCAGGCATGGTCAAGATGATTCTGTACGCTTATCACGTTGACGGGATCCCGCAAGTTTTGCCTTCGATGCTTGCTAAGCTCATATCTTTGCCCTGCCCATTAATCGTCAGGTAGTAGACGCTCAGTCCAAGTCCGCGAGAGTTGCGCCCCGAAACCTCAAAGGTACGAAGCGAATTATATGTCAACTGTCGTAACACGTTCGATGATCCTTCTTGGGTTTCCCTGGGCAGCAGGACTCTATTAGGGTCTAAAAGTGCTGTCTTCCTGCGTCCCCGCCCATGCACTTATGTGGAATTGCGGTTTTAATAACAATGAACCCGAAAACACTGCATAGAGCAACCTTGGAGTCATATTTTGTTGCGGTTGAGTCAATCTGAGATTTTTTTCCTTTCTTTTGACATCACACAATAGTTTGGAAGATCCGACTTTGGTATTTGTTCACGGACTGCCTTGGACCTCTTCCAACCAGTCGGTATCGCTTCCGGATGCCATTGCCCACTGCTTTCACGCCTTAGTAACTACATCTGGTTGTGGCTACATCGTTGGCGTGCTTTCTTTTTTGCAATGTTTTACTTTGATCGTGAATTCTTCGGATCATTGTATCGCCCCTGATCAATGACACACCCATGCGGACAGTCAAGGAAAATCCCGACCATCACATAGGGGCAGGTACCTCCGAAGAGGGAAGGGTAGTATGTTTTGTCTGCTTTTTCAGTTCGACGTACATAAATCGAATATTAAAGTAAAGGTTCAGATTCGATCCTTACTACCATACTGTTTTCAGTCCTTCTCCTCAATCGTGTACGCGGTTCAAATGGAAAATAGTCCTCCTATTGAGCCAATAATATCTCCGTTTCCCATGTCCACAACAATAGCGGCCCAGTAGGTGTGACAAACATCAGGACCGAGAGCCGGTGCTGGCCAAACATTCAGTTTGAACTTATTGTATTTTTAGTCATGGTTACTGGTGTATTACCGGGTTCCACTCCACATATGTCAAGTTTCGTCTTTGCTTCATTACCTCAATCCTAATATGACGGATATTGATCCGTGAATTGGCACTGTTACTGACTATTTATGTTCACGTGGAGCAAGATGATGGAAAGAAGGAGAGAAATGTCACAGGCTCCTGATCTTGGAGCAAGATGAAATGAGTCGAAACGTTTAGAGCCACAAAAATTTCGCGTGATCGATTCTCGAGATTGATAGCTGGAATAGTTTGACACGGATGACATTATTGACCCAAGTATACACGCCGTTCACTCTTGTTTCTGAAACTATCTCGATAACCAGAGACACGAATCATGGAAAAGCTCGACCAATAACGAACCTTTTTCCTCGTTCGGTATTAGAGTCTCTGGAAAGGAAGAGCGGTCAATCCCTCGCTGAAGTTTCTGTCCGTGTCTCAACCAAGCATCTTGTGTTCCAGGGGTAACCCAGGCGTATGTCAAGAATTACCTATACCTCAGTCACGCGTGGGGCCACGTATATCCCTTGCAGTTCACTACAAGTATTCGAGGACCTGAATCTTTAAAATATAAAGTAGACTTCTGCTCGAGCTTGTCTCTCGTCTGTCTCTTACTACTCCTCCCACCATAAAAACTTGATCACAGCTTAATGTCATCATTAAATGGAATTAATCATACTCACGAGAGCAACACGAGAGTGTTTGTCTTGTGATCTTAACGATGGTCTCCATTTCTCCTGAGAAGTTTACGACATCTGCGTGAGTAAGTGTACCCATTTTACAGTGAACTCCTCGCTCTCAGAATGCAGATTGATAGATATTTGTCAATTCCCAAGTCCATACAAATTTGTAGCAAAGGTTGCAAGTACTCTGTATATTTCGGATTCTTCTGATCCTCCCAGTGTATAGATTACTTTACTGACTTCAAATCCATTAAATTGACTGGCTGAGCAGACCGTATAAGCGCCCATGTTGTCAAAACCAAGCCAGTCGCCGACTCGAAGCGTTCTTGGCAGCACGGTTCTAGGAGACACACAGTCGATTGAATCGCATGTTGGGCCCCAGACACTGCTTAATCCCTGTGGTTCCGAAGCAGGGACGTGAAATGACCCGTTGAGCGACAGGACGTAAGGATGCACGACTTTGTGGTCGAATATGACACAGTTGAAAGCACCGTAGATCCCCTCATTGATGTAGTCTTCAAAAAGAGTCAGTACTCTCGATACAACTATGTAAACATGACTCACACATAACACCTGGCTGATCAGATCTTTCCACATCATCTTGGGGAATGTCAACAAGAGGAGCTCTCCTAGCAATTATATTGGCAGCAAGCTTAAAAGCTCTGGAAACGTAGAATCGGCCAGGCTCTGCGATGATCCTCAAACCCTGACAATCAGAAAAGTAGTAATCAATCGCTTGGGTGACAAAGCCGGCAGCTTGTTCGAACAGTGCATCTTCAAAACCACCGCCGATGTCCAGCAGATGGAATATAAATCCTGCTTCCTTCCCCATGTCGAAGACTGCGCGAGCACACCTTATAGCATTTGTGTAGGCTGTTGGGTCGTAACACCCACTGCCCACATGGAAAGAGACTCCTACTACATTGAGACCGAGTTCCTGCGCCTTGGTGAGAAGCGTTGGCACATTTTCCAATGGGGCACCGAATTTAAGACCGAGCGCGCACGAACTCTTTGAATCGTCAGTCAGGATGCGAATGATGAGCTTCTCGCTGGTGTGGGCATGAGCTATCTTGTAAAGCTCGTCAACATTGTCGAACGTCATGGTCTCGACACCCATCTTTGCGGCGTTGCGGATAAATGATACAGCTTTGCAGGGATTGGCGAAGATGATTCGGCAAGGGTCGATACCGCCTACATCCAGAACCTTTGCAATCTCCCCATTTGACGCGCAATCGAATCCTACACCCAATGCAGCAAGGAGACGAATGACATAAGGATCCGGATTACATTTCACAGCTTGAATTAGTGCGTACATGTAAGTTTCATCGAAGCGTATTCAAATTGTAGCTCACCATAGAACGGCTGGATTCCGGGAAGAGCTTTGATCCACCTTTGGTGCTGACGATATACCTGACTAAGGTCTGCCACAAAAAAGGCCTTCTCTGCGTCTGGCTGATGGGCTTGGACGAGGCGGGCTGCCTTCATGACGCCAGCCCTCAAATAAATATCAGGATGGCCACTATACAAAGGGGGCAGCGAGGGGAAAATCCTGATTTCCTCATGAGGCTGGAAGTCAGGAATTGTCCTGACAGGCCAAGAAGGGACAAATGCTGCTCCGGAAATACCCCAGTCAAGCCTTTCATGATGCAAGGACAGGGTTTTTTTAAAAGGTGGCGCTGTCAATGCTTGCACTATTACCAACCAAGGTGGGGTGATTAGGCGATCTACTTTGCCTAAAGAATTGAGTAGAGGTGGCACTTACTCCGTACTTGATGTAAATTGTGCAGGACAATATACTTGGTATTAGAGAATTCAAAGCCTAGGGATGAGATTGACGTTGTTGTCGATGAAAATAAGGCCTGCTCCGCATAGCAAAAAGCCGTCAACATATGTTAGGGAGTTGCGAGGACGCTACGAACACTCACCTTATCTAGATGATGATTTGATAGATATTGTGAAGTGGCTTTTTATACCCCGAGGGCTAGAATACGTCATCTAGGAACGGACAAGAGAGAAGCCGATTTTGTTCTTGATCCATGAGGCCTAGATATTCAAAAAAAGGACTCTAAGGGTCCTTTTGTAGTTTCGTCAATCCAGACTTTTCTTAGATAGTTTCAGCTAATGAGTGTCGTTTCAATTCATTCCTAAGTCAGTCAGGATCTAACCTCAACAGCCATTTGGTTATGTTTATTTTGATCTTCGACGACTTCGATGAGGAGGTAGCAATGCTTCACGGAGAACACAACCTGTTCTGGACTTGAGTGAAGTCTCGTGCCTTTGAGGTAAATCACGAAATGGAATCAGGCGCGTGGCGACAGCCAGTGAGGCACGCAGATAGAAAATACATAACACTATCTTTGACATTCTCATTGCTCGATGTCAAATTCACTTTATCCAACTATAACTTCGCTATTTAGCCTACCCAGAGTTACGGCGACCAACCCATGACACGATACTTTGAAAGCGGAGTCGAATGCGATATATCAAAGGCCAACAGAAAAAGCATTCGCTCCACAAGACACATTTCAGTACGTAAAGGACTCACTCCATTGACCTGATGCATAGCCCTCAATCGATACGGAGTTCCACAAAATGATGTGGTGACATAGCTTGTCATTGCACGAAGGAGAAAAAAGGTGGCGATGGCCGAGTGGATAAGGCATCTGCCGCGTGTAACCCAGAGCTGTATACTATCAATCCACCGTATATCCGGACGTTATGTGTGCTCGGTGGCCGTGGACCGTGGATGAGAGCGAGAATTTTGGAGAAAGAATGTGTCACAAACGAAATATGCGTGGGATATTTGATCATGTACAACGGAAGAAGCCGTGATCGCTGCAGGGGCGCCGGTATCGTGTGAATAGCACACATGTTCGCCAAAATTCGTCAATTTGCATTTCTGAACCCCTATCGCAAGAATCATACCTTTGACGGTAACTGACCTCACACTGCAACTCCAGCAGTTACGGCTTAATGGAAATCTTTGCACAAGGAATTCCGATGTCGAATTTGCTTCTCCTTCAGATTTGATTGTTTCCTTGAACGACGATTCTTTGGCCTCAAAGGGAATACAATACCAAGAAGACTCTTGATGCTCGAGCTCTAGATCCGTCAATGTATTCATATCTGCCCTGACCACTCCAATAGAAGAGTGTTATATAACCAATTGTAGTCGAGTATGTACCTTCGTGTCATGAAGATAAGCCCTCATCCAATTGATGAGCATGTGTACCCGTAGGTCAGTGTATCATCATAACTGTTAGGCCTATTGATTAATGAGAACATCTATATAGTTCGATGAATACCAGGATGAATCGTTCGACCGTGACTCAAGAGAGAACCCGTTTCCTGAAGCGGTAATCTGAAATGATATCGCGTCATCCATGACAGCGCCCGTTACGGATGTTTGCGTTTTCCCAGATAATCACGCACGTATTTCCAAAGTACAGTTGACCGAAGCTTCGCCGCATGTCTTATTTTCCACCGATAAAGCTCCATACTGATTCATTGCTTCTAATTCAGGACCACGATCTGTCTTGATCCGGAGATATAACTGACTACTGACAACTTGAATGTCATTGCACGTACGTCTCCACTCTTGTAAAATTGCACGAAGTCACGTCTCTTCTCAGTACACCGCCCACTATAGATGTCTTCTGCACAACGTTATCCATCCAATTTTGGCCATATTGATCAGGCAAGGATCAACATTTCTATCCTATTTTCAATTTCAAACAGCCATCACATTATTCAACGATTTGGAACCTGGAGCGGTCTTTGCCAAACTCTCAACAGGCGGCCATGAATGCTTAAAATAGACTGCCCTCGACAGAGTTCACATGCAAGTCGATTCTCTTACTCTAGAAATAGCATATCTCAGTTGAAGGTAATTCCTATGCGCAGTCTGGCTGTACTTCATGGTGGCGAAGGTGGCAAAATGCAAAGGCAGCATAGCCTCTACGATATGTCTCCTCCCTACCCGAGATTCTCGGGATAATCTTCAGACTTCAACTGCAATCACACAAGGTCATCATCTATGAACAGACTTTGTTGCCCCGTTCCTTCTGTGGCGTTTGTTCCGTCTCTGGCTTTCCGGAACACAAATAGGACACGGCAGTCTTTCTTTCACGCCGCATGATACCCGAACTCCCTGGACTCCCTCCAAACGCGCACTACGCGTTCTATTCACGTCAACGAAGAAGTACCTGCGGCACCTTGAGCGGAAATTAGAAGACAGGAATCGATCTCGGGTGTTTTACTCCTTGGAGCGTCGACCTAGTTGTAAAGGGTCCTAGAAACATAACCAATCTTTCCGTTCTCTTGGGATCAAATCAATACGTTATGATTTACTTCCTCGTGCAATCCTCTAGGGTCCTAGAAACATAACCAATCTTTCAATACGTTATGATTTTCTTCCTCGATATCACCCTCAATTATAATTCTTGGGACTGCTGGCGCTGATATTCTTGGATAGAAGGTTACCGTCAAAGGCATAGAACTGGAAACTTCTACAGCGCGATCTATTTCCATGGAGAATCGCTCTCAAGAGAAAGGATAGAAAAGAAGATAAATGCTAGATTGTCTAAATGTAGAGATCGTCTTTTTCTCGAGACTTTGCGAGGAGTAGCTTGCCATGGATCTGATAAGGTACGACATGAGTTACTTTTCCTTTAAAGCGACTCATTCACACCGAGATTACACCTTCATCCCAACTGGGCACTATATATCCAATTGTCTTTTTGAATACATGGTGCTGCATTCCTACATCTATCCCTGTATCGCAGTCCCCATGACAGACACTAAGGAACAGGTTCCCCATTTCATATATCCTGTTCCGCTGGCGGCCCCAGTTTCACGATGACATACAGAAAAGTCTGTGTTTCGCCTCGAAACTAATTAACCCCACGGTACCTGTAGTAATCTGGGGTTGGGCCCTGTCTTTCTGCAAGTAGATACTGAGCTAAGATAGATATCACGCGGGAGAGTAAGGATAGCCCTTCGACATGTAGATGGGCCCTGTATTTCTGCAAGTGAGAATCCCCAAGACATGACATGACGTTCTTTCCTCCGCCATCCATACCTAAGAGTTCTCATGAGCCTAATATATGCTCTCGGGATAGAGGCTGCTTGCGGGGTGTGCTCACACCAATCGGAGTAAGGAAGAGATTGTATTGTGTACAGAGAGACATGCGAGATTCGAACTCGACGAATGGCTGGCTGGCTGGTTTGCGAGTGACTGTAACACATCCGGGCCGGTCCACATCTGTTGTCACCGAAAATGAACAAGCATGGAACAGGGCCGCCTGTGCCTCCGCCCAAGTACGCGCTGCCCGAGCCCGAGCGCTGCTGCTGACGACGCACAGATACCTCAATGACTTTAGCAAGGCCCTCGCCATCGAAGTCCGCATTCTGCTCGACGAGGTCGGCAAGCTCAGAGACGAGCGTCGAGCCCTGCAGTAGTCTGTCCTCGCCGTCCTCTGCCCTGCAGCCACTGACCACCGCCCAGCGAGATCGCCGAGCTCATGCAGTTGAAGTCCAAGCACGGCTCAGGCGGCGAGTTTGCGCCAGACTGGAAGCCAACTGTCAGTCGTCTCCTTCCTTGCCTCTGACTGCGCCTGCTGACAAAGCCCAGCTGCCTCTCCTTGACGCCGCGCCCGCCCCCGACGCGCCTGCACCGCCTGCCCCCGTCCAAGCCCGCCCAGGCTGGCGCACCGTGCATCCCCAGCCGGACCGCCGCCCCCGCGCCGCACGCACCGTTCCCAAGGCCATCGGTCCGCCCGCGGCCGGCCCCCTCGCGTCCCCTGCGCCCGAACCACAGATGCCTGCCTGGGCCCAGTGGAGACGTGCGTTCCTCGTGTCTCCCTCCCGTCTTTTTCTAATCCGTCATCAGCCAATCCCCTTCTCGCTCCAACCCCAGTCAACGCGTCCCCCATGATGTCCCCGCCTCCACCCCCGCTAGCGCCCCGTGGTCTCTTTGGTCCGTTTCTCCCCAAACCTCTTTGCGTTCTACTCTCATTGATCATCAAGGCCCCCGTACTCCGCCTCCGTCATAGCTAAGCCCTTTCGTCACATCTATCGACTTATTTTCTTGCGTGCGTGATTGATATACCTTGACATGTATTGCTACTTGTTTTAGACAATAAACATCTTTTCTACCCATGTCTCGTCAGTCACAGTGCAGACAGCGGTCTTGTCTTGGCAGACTTTTCTGCCCGCATGGTTACAGCACTACCGCATGGTGACATCCAAAGTGCCGGGCTCATGAATGCTCAGGTTTCCTTTTCCTATCTTCCGGCGACGCCTTGCTTTCCATAGCAATCATCACGAGCAAAATGTTTATAGTATCGAAAGTACCCAAGGCACACGATAAGATAAGACACCCATGCTTCTCGCGAATCCCTCCACATGTCCGATACCACAACGACCTCTTTCTGCCCATTTCTACGCACGCTAGGTGATACCTATTTCCATCTCCGATAAGCCTATTCATATCACGTCCTGTGCTTCTCTTATACCCAACGAGAACATGCAGTCGTGCGTCCCTTCCTCATGCTATTCACCTCCCTCGCAGCGCTCCTCCTGGGTTCTTACGCCATCGCGCGCCCCACGGGCGCCCCGCCCACCACGTCCACCTTCACCTCCGCGATCCACAAAGACCTAAGCCTGCGCTACGTCCGCGACTCGGGGGTATGCGAGACGACGCCGGGCGTGCATCAGCTCTCGGGGTACATCAACGTCGGCGCGAACATGTCCATGGTGCGTATAGCACACGGGGCTCCTCTTCCTCACCACGGACTCACGCGGCGGCGCCGTAACAGTGGTTCTGGTTCTTCGAAGCGAGGAACGCGCCAGATACTGCTCCGTTCACACTTTGGTGAGTGTGTGCGTGTTGTTCCCGCACCCCAAGCGTTGATGCGTGCACGTCAGGCTCAACGGCGGCCCCGGGTGTTCGTCCATGATCGGGCTCTTCCAAGGCACGCACACAAGCAAAACCCTAGCTGTGCACGCGACATATGATGATGACAACAACGAACAGAGCACGGACCGTGCGTCGTCAATCCCGACGGGAAGACGACAGCTTTGAACCCGTTTAGGTGCGTGCGTGTGTGTGTGTGCCATTCCCGCCGACATAGACGTATCTCGACCCCAGTTGGAACAACCTAAGCAACAGTATGTGCGCTGACTGAGTGACTGAGTGACTGTGACTCGCACGTACGCGCAGTGATCTACATCGACCAGCCCATCGGCACCGGGTTCTCGTTCGGCAACGACACAGTCAACAGCACGCAGTCCGCCGCGCCGTTCGTCTGGCAAGCATTCCAGGTCCTCTTCGAGAGCGCCGCGTTCTCGACGTACCAGAGCCGCGAGTGCGTGCCTGGGGTCCACACCCAACACTGACTGACGCTGACGGGGGTACAGGTTCATATTTGCGACGGAGAGCTACGGCGGACACTACGGCCCGAGCTTCGTCACGTATTTTGACCAGCAGAACGCGCTCATACGCAGCGGGTCCCTCGCAGGCGAGGAGATCGTCGTCAGCGCATTGATGATCAACAAGTCAAGTCCAACTCCACTGCTCGCTTTCTAAAACTGACGCGCGCGATTTTACAGTGGGTGGTACGACCCCCTGCTGCAGAATAAGGCCTATGTGGACTTTGCGACGAATGCACCGGGGTATGGGCCCCTCCAGTCGCCTGCAGTCCTCGAGAAGCTCCACGAATCGTACTTCGAACCCGGCGGGTGCAAGGACCAAGAAGAAGCATGCTTCGCCGCCGGGTCCTCCGATGCGTCCAACGCAATCTGCATCGCCGCGGATAACTTTTGCGTACGCTGCCTAGCTTCAACCGAACTAGTTTTGACACTCCCACAACACACAGGTCGACAACGTGTTCGTGCCCGCCGTAGGCGATCGCGACTCGGATGATCTGCGACAAAACTCGTCTGCGCTGTTCCCACCCGAGTTCTATGTCACGTTCTTGGGAGAGGCGTCCGTGCGTTCGGCGATCGGCGCGGAGGTGGCGTATAGGGAATGTTCTGGACCCGTGGACAGGCTCTTTGAAAGGACGGGCGACGTACGTTCCCACGTACTAGCATGAACGATGAATGATGAGAAACCGTTTTATAACAGGATGCACGGACGTTGTTGCCGCAACTCGGCGCGCTTGCGGACTCTGGTCTCAAAATCCTGATCTGGGTATGAGTTTCTTTTCTTTTCTTTTTTTCGTTCGCTTTGTTTCGCTGATGGCACGAGTAGGCAGGAGATGCTGATATCAAGTGAGTAATGCCCTCAGTGGGGTATGTATCTCGTGCTTACGCAGGGTGGCGCATTCACGTACAGCTGTAACTGGCTAGGAGGATACGCATCAGTGTCGACCATGAATTGGTTCGGCAAAGCCGAGTTGAACAATACGCCTTTCACTAATATGACGATCAACGACGCGTCGGTCGCTGCGATCAAGAACGTCCATAATTTCTCCTTTGCGTGAGTGTTTTCTTTATTGTTATTTATTATTATCTTGGGAGACGGGTTTTGTATATGTAGGAGAGTGTATGAGGCGGGGCACGAAGTCGTGAGTTCTGGAATCCTTTTACGGACGCGGGGTTGGTTTATTGATTGACATCCTATCTATCACCAGCCGGCGTTCCAGCCCGCGACGTCACTTGAGATATTCAGGCAGGTCATAAACAAGGAACCCTTGCATTCGGTCTGAGTCCCCCCACACTACCATGACCCTCGGATTGGATTGAAAGTAATTCTATGCAAATAAAAAGTACCTTTGGACCATTCGTTTATCACGAGTCCTCTTCAGTTACCACGCCGACTGACTACGTGAGATTGGATCTTTTTTTACTAAATTGCAATCAGTTTTTAGAGTTTTTGAGTAAGTTCATTCACGTGTCTGATAAGAAGGTCTGGTGATGCACCGTGCATTTTCACGTGTGCTCGAGACCACGACTTTTTTTCCTAGTATTACTCACTTGAGTCCGCCTGAGGTATGTCTTTGATTTGATTCATGTGTTACTTTTAATGATACCGAGTCTGCTGCAGCGTGATGTCGGGTTATCCATTATCTACGACATGGGATTTGAAAGATGCATATTTCATTACTTTGAAAGGAAACTGGCGTGAGAACACGCGCCATTGCATGCATCAGGAAATGACCACCCTGGCTAGCGAAGGTCTTTTAGAGTCAAATTGTCTTCTCGCAGTTGGCTCGCTGTGTGTGTGTGTGTGTTTGAGTTTGAGTTCCTGCTTGTCGTGTTTCCACTACTCGTTGGTTGAACGCTTATCGGCCTAGTTAGCCCCTAGGTCCTCCCCCATAGTGTCAAACACGGTTGGTTTATATAACCTGTGTGGTAATGAGCGGTTCACAAGCGGAAAGTGTAAGTTTGATAAAATGATTGAATCCCGCTTCAGGAGTTTAAAGTTCAGTCATGTCGTAAGGGCTATAGATATAAATGTCATGGACTGACCTCAGGCTCCCAAAAGGTAAGTAGGTAATCTTCGTGCTCTTGTGAGTGAATTCAGTGCTGTATACACAGACTATGGGACTATCATCGTCAGGCAGCAAGAAGGATTTTCGTCTGGTCAGCTGTCCTATCTTCAAGGATGAGATTACTCACACTTTAAATGAGAAGGGAGCTTGGCTTATGGAAGAACCTACTACCCAAATTCCTATGCGCATCCCCGACTCCTATCATACATTTGGTCTTGAGCCACACTGCGCACCGCGCACCATACAGGATCATCTCTTTCCAGAGCTTCTCAGCTTGATATTCACGATGGCTGCTGGAGACGCGGCGCTCAAGTTCCCGGTTGACTTGACGCAGGTACCTTGGATCTTAGGACGTGTCTGCTCCGAATGGAGGGCAATAGCGCGAGGTGTGCATGCCTTGTGGAATCGGATATCCGTTGATGCTCGTAACCCCAAACATGAATCGATGCTCCCCTCATTCCTCGTCGCCACTCTTCCACCCGACGGTCCATTGTACATCGAAGTATCACTTGGTCGCAACAGCAAATTGATCTGCGTCGTGGTACCATATTTGCAAAGAGCGACCAAGTTCCATGTTGTCGGTCCTGACCATGCATTGCAGGAAGTTGTGAATCTTCCTTCTCTCTCACTGGCAACCATTGAAGATTTAGCATTCATTCGTAGCGCCGATCATAAGACATCGCATAGTTTGATCATGTCTATCGCTAACCCCGAACTGTTCGAGCTTGCCACGCGTCTGCAACATCTCAGGTTAGATACCGGAATATCACGTATCCTTTCAAAACCATACATTATTCTTGCACAGCTCAAACACCTTGACCTTTCCCGTCTAATTATGTACAACTTGGAAGGCGTGATTGAAGTCCTAAAGCAATGCACATCTCTTAAATCATTTTCCTCGCCTCATTCACTGGTCTCGGAAACGTCCAGGATCATCGAAGATGATTTCAAGGTCTGTTTGGAGCTCTCAACGCTAGCTGTGAACTGCCCCGCCGCTTCTGCAATCCCGTTGCCTTGGAATGCCCTGAAAAATCTTTCCGTTTCAATTGACATACAGAGCGAACAAGAGTCTGAGGCTGTGATTGATCTTTTGCACAAGGCCTCTCAGGTTGAAACTCTCGTCATTGACGTGCCTCACTTCAACGTGCATCTCAGCTATCCAAGCACCGTCCTTTTAGGAAACCTTTATAAGCTTTCGATTCATGGCAGGGACAGTCGACTACTCGAGCATCTAGAGCTCCCTCGTCTTCATGAGTTGGAGATCTGCCAACAACTCTACGTCGGAATCGGGAACATCCGCAATTTCATAAAACGCTCACGTTGCGCATTGCAGATTCTCGAATTCAGGACCCGTCCACGCCAAGCCATGCGTAATCTGACTTTTTTGGATATTCTCCGCGACGCTTCATCCCTAAGAGAACTGTATGCACCGGGAATGCTATTCGATACTCCTCTTCTACAGGACGTGGCTGATGGGACCTTGCTTCCCAACATAGTAATCTTAACAATTGGTGTTGGAATTCCTTGCGATTTTGGGGATATGTTGGAGGTCAAGATGAGACGAGGTGAGATGATCAGGTTTGCTCACGGATACTGTCGCACAGTTGAATTTTCGTGGCGTCATCTGGACGATAAGCTTGAAAGGATCAGCGCGGGATTATCGGCTAATCTCAAGTTACATTATAGAGACTGAATACAAGTACAGATTATTTAGCATGTCCACTAAGGGCACCGTATGATCTTTTTTATTGACGTGACGGGCAGCAATTGAGAACACAACGGTAGCGCGCGGGATGATCCGGTACAAGTTGCATATTCAGATAAGTATGAGCTCGAATAATGACCGCGATGGTGGAGGTAGACGGGCCGGTGAAGCTTAAATCTTGATGTGGTCGTGTTTGTCTACAGCGCGAAAATCCTGACGTGATTGCAATTGACAACTACAATCACGGCTATACTGTGGGTTCATTCATGCTAGTAGACGCTAACGACGAAAACCAGCACGATGCCCACAGTGAAGCTCGTCGTCATCGGCGCGTCCGGCGTCGGTAAGACCAGTTTGCGAAACCAAGTGAGTCATTGTATTTCTCGTGCATCGGTCCATGTTCGATCGTTTTCTATTACGCATAGTATATCTCAGGCCAATTCTCTACCGGCTATAGGACTACTATTGGGGCAGATTTCATCGTCAAAACCATTCCCCATCCGAGTAATCCGGCTGATAAGATATTACTCCAGATCTGGGTGCGTTTACAAGAGTGATCTGAATTTAATTCATCGGATTCATTCTTTGTGATAGGATACCGCTGGGCAGGAACGATTCTCGAGCCTCTCGAAGGCGTTCTTCCGAGGCGCTGATGCTGTTTTGCTCATGTTTGATGTCAATGCACCCGCGACGATGACAGCCTTGACCAAGTGGTGGGCCGAATTTCGAGAACAAGCTCCATTAGCAGATGAGGACGTGGAGGACTTTTGTTGTGTTGTGGTGGGCAACAAAACAGACGTGAATCTTGGCGAGGAACGCGTCACGGAGTGGGAGGCTACGACATTTTTGACGGAGCTGGTTCCACCGACGACTTCGCCTTCAGCATCACCAGGACGCGATGATTCCAGTGACTTTCGTGAAGAACCAGATACACTATCTTCGTTGCATGCCACTATACAACCTTTAGAGATGGTCGAATCTCCTGGACCTCGTCAAGTTCACCGACACCGATCCGACTCCATCGCAATCGCCTCGAACTCACATTCGAAATGTCATCAGAATCATTCAACTTCTCGCTCTCCCGCACACCACCTCTCAAAACCATGCTCTCGCTCTCCCGCCCACCATCGCTCAAAGCCATGCTCTCGATCTACATCGCCATTTTACAGTGGCACGATGACCACCACTCATACGACACTTACACTCTATCACACCCCATCTTCCTCCTTCTTTGACGTTTACCAATCAGCTCGCAGCTCTCCTGAGCCTTGGTCCTCTCCCTCCCTCTCCCCCTCTTCCGTGGCCCTTTCTCTGAGCCCATATCCAAGTGTCTGTGGCAGACCGATATCCACATTTTCCAACTCAACCCACAGTACGAGCTCTGGCAGCATAGCAACCATCACCCCCAGCCTCTTCGCCCGCGAGCATAGTGGGACGACCCCTTCTACTTCTGTCACCGCCGACACGGCGCCCCTAGATGACGATACATATGTAGTATTCCCACCTCCGCCTGCCCGAGGTCCTAAACTCTTCTTTACCTCGGCTAAGACTGGTGAAGGCGTCCCGGAAGTGTTTGAATATATTGCACGGCGGGTAACAAGGAGGTGGGAATACGAAGAACGCCTCAAGGCGCAGCGCATGCACATCCGAGACTCGAGTGCGGGAGATACGGTGCAAATCAGTCTTTTGCAGAGAACTGGCGCGAGGACGGCATGTTGCGGTTCCTGATTTTCCATCGACTTTCTTCCCTTCTTTCTCTATCATTCATTATTGCTATGTGTTTCGTTTTCTATTTCCGCTAACTCTCTCGCTGGTTAGCTAAGGACGAGGTTTTTGCTATTCAATTATTCCTTTATTGTCGTATACACATACATCATATTCAACTACTAAATTATAAACTCTAAATGTACTCAGATTGTTGGTCCCGTTCAAAATAACACAGGAAGTCTTCGTTCTAGTGAAGAAAACGAACGCCTGCCGATACGCATCTGAACGATACTTAGATAGGTGCTTTGAATCAGGCGCCCTCCATATCAACGAACCGTGTATGTACTTCCTACCTTGACTGATTACACGAGCTGACGCAACTTGTATGTGCTCGAGTTTAAGTCTAAACCGCATTGCGCAATCTTCCTCCAGAGTGTCAGCATGAAGATGGGATTGCGGACGAGCTTGTCTTCCGATTGCTACGGTTTAAGTATGGATAGCCATACAGAACTTTAAGCGCGCACAAAATTGTGTTCCACTTGTTGATTCATAAGGCTTTTTTTTTCTACATACGTAAACCGCCCAATCTCCCTTGCTCCAGATGAAACTCATGACGTGGTGGTCGTAGTAACCTAAAAACAAGTTGAAAAACTTGAGATAAACTTTCATCAAGTCCGGCGAGTTCAAGGAGTTCTCGATTTGTTCCAATTTGGTGCATGAAATTGCGTTATTCATGGTATGTTTCTCAGTCTTCAGCCGTTGGATCACTGGATGAAGAGATGCGGAAGCACGTCACTGTGTCGGCCCAAAGGATCCCCTTCAAACGCAGCACTGTGATGATTTTTCAGTTGCTTGTTTATTCATGGAACTCAATAATATCAGAAAACCATAGTTAAAAATCGTCGTGGGAAATGTATGTTATTGTTCGATTCAAGTTCGATTTCGCGAGTACATCCATATGCAATCGTTAATAAACGGTAAGTCGTAGTCTCTGATTGATTTCCGGTTCATCGTCCTTTGTGCTTAAGCTCTAACTTTTTTGTTCAAGGCTTGTCTCACAGGATTGACTCTGCAGTTTTTGTCGATATCCTAGAGACTTGTAACAAAAGCCAAATCACCTACAAATCACCACAATTAGATATGTGATTGTCCACACTATTGTTCAGGTAATTCTTCTTTCTCATTACTTCGGTCAAGTTCTTCTGGCATAATTGTGATTCCTTTATTGCAACAGTACGACAGAAGAACATACTTTTGTTTTGGACCCGTCGTCATTGTCGAAAAAGGTTTGTTCTCTTTGTCCGGCTTGGTTTCTTTGCACCGGTACCTAGATTACAGTGGACATCTGGGACCGAATGTCAAGCCCCTTTAAAAGCAACAGAGGATGTTGTCGTCTACTCAAAACATCTCTAGCTACGAGGCCACAAGCATTCCATGTATCAAATCTACCAAAGACTTCCTTCCGAGCTCATTGACGTCATAATCGATGTCAGCGCCGGGGACATGGAGACCCTTAAATCCCTCTCTGTCATTTCAAGAAACTATCTACCTCGGTGCCGGATGCACATCTTCCGCTCCATTACGTTTTCTGCAGATCATGGTGACGATATTCTTGCTGAGCGTCACGAAGCCTTTCGCTCTATTCTCGCCAGGGATCCCAAAATCCAGACATACGTTCGAGAACTTTTTGTAGAAGATAGGAAAGATCCTTCCATTTGTGCCTCGATGCCTTGGATGATGACCAATTTCCGATTCCATGAGACTCTTTATCTTCTTGGGTCACATTTAGAAAACTTCTGCTTAATACTAGGCTATTATGATTGGGACACACTGCCGACAAGTCTCAAGTTACCTCTTATGACTATTTTTGCTTCACCGACTCTTAAAGCCACGACTTTGATTGGTCTGGAAAACATGCCTCGGGCATGTTGTGTCGCCATTGGTTCCCATATTCAAAAGATCAACATGTTGCGGGTTAGCTTCAGCAATCGAGTGGATCCAGATCTTCCTGTGTTACAGGCTACCACTCCCCCCAGCCTTGAATGGCTATGTCTCGAAGACGTTCACCAAGAGAGTATCAATATTCTCCTTGATGCGTGGATCCCTGCCCCAGCCCAAGGTCACGATCGACCCCTCTTTCCCCGCTTAGAAACCCTATCTATCGGCCCTACAGACGAAGAAGAGGTGGGTCCCCTCTGGGAGCTTGCACAAGCAGGAAGAGCTTCTATGACCAACTTCCTTTGGGAATATTTCGGTGGAACACGGCTCGGTATGCTCATTTATTGTCATATGTTCTTTTGCTCACTACGTCAATTAGTGGAGCCTCTGAACTCGCGACCTCTCAATCTAAGCACGCTGAAAAAGCTACGCGAAATCAGCTACGAAGTCACAGCCTATCAGAACGACGAAGACGACGAAGTTGTACACACAGTTAATCGTCCAGATTGTTTCGGCGGGCTTCTTTCCCTTCTCCAAACAGTCGAGCAAAGGAATGAGATACGACAAGTTTTTATAAGGATCAACTTCTTGACCCTCAGCGATGCCGTGCAGTCTCTGAAACAGTATAATGGATGGGACCGCCTGAACTCTGTGTTAGAATCAGAGCGGTTTGCTCACCTTCACGGACTGGCCTTGCACTTTGACGTTGAGATCGAGACAATTCTCGGGGAGCACGAAATGGACGTTGATATCGATCTTTCGGAAAAGAGGAAGAAGCTAGAGACGTTGGTCAAGGAGCGCGTTCCAGTCCTTCTTCGGCACATTGAATCCGATCCAGAGGCATTCATGCTGATGATAGAAGGTGAATTCGTATTTCCAAACGAAGGGTCCAGACTTCAAGTCTACGAGGTATTGATCAATGATCAATGATGTTACAAACTATTATTATTCGTACTTCTAACTTTCCTTTTTTATATGTATTTCTGCGCTATTGATATACAATACCTAGATACGATTTGAAGTTGAAACAACGTTAAGCTCATCTCAATATCAAGACAACTAACTTTCAAGTCACGATCCCTTCTTGACCTTTTCAAAAATTACATTATGAGATCAAGCACGTGCCTCAACTTGACACGTTCACGGTTGCACAAATGGCATTCTCCAGACTCACCCTAACTTTGAGTCTTTTGAAGGTCTTCAACATTCAGAGCTCTGCGTTTGTCCTTGAAGCTTGAGTGCTTGAGCCTTCAGCAATAAGCTTACTACACAACGAGACAGATTTTACGTGGACAGGTCTTTTAATAGTCGGCGTCCCTATCATCAGTAGCTACATTCAGGCAAGATTTGACGTACCTCACAGTGATAAGTAAACCTACTCATGGTTTCTGCAGACTTTTTTATCAGATTTCATCTGCACAGGGATAGTTCTAGTCATGATAATTATGCCTAGGATAACCAACCTACCGTTGCCTAAATACTCATTTTCGTCGCCTATTATATGTTTTGCGATGACGCAAGACATGACTCCCAAAATTCAGAAGTCCTCGGGTGAACGTGTCACCAGAAATATCATTTTCGTATTGTTTTCTTAATCTGTTCACAGGAAGGTCAATGTTTCACCGGTCAATCTCACGTCAAATGTATATCATCGAAGGACTGATCATTGATCTTTGTTGCAATTGGCTAGGATTTCGCAATCGACACGGACCCACACGGACCCACATGAAAAAAAGGTCAACAACCGGACACTACCGGGTGTGGTTTTGTGTCAAGTTGATAATGGTAATGGACATATCTTTATTTCTCACAACTTTTTCGCCGTTCTTTTGCATTCGAATTCAAGAGTTCTCCGATCATAAGAATTCATTTTCTTAGTTCTCCTGCAATCTGGGACACCCATATGGGCGCCTACAGAGACACTGTTTGAAATAATTAAGGTGCGTGTTCAGATGTTCCCACCCATCGTAATCACAATCACCGACTCAATCAGCACCTCGACACACAACACAACAACATGGCCTCGTCTGCTGATTCCGACATCACTGCTCCATCTGCAGATCCGGAGCCTATCAACGACGCCAGAGAACACACGCAGGAAGATCCCAGCGCTCGATCAGCTAGATCGCCACACCCCAGTATCCATACACCCATCTCGGACACGATAAGCTCCAAAAACATCATCGCAGACGCAAGTCAATTCATCGCACACTCCCCCATTCAATCAATACTAATCGGCAATCTCGAGGTTTTAGAGTTGGGCCGAGGGCGTCAGGAACGACACGCCGATGACGGCGACAACGTTATCTCTGAGCCGTGGCGACGAAGCTCTCGCTCAAGTCGAAATCTCTAGAGACAGGCAGCATAACCAGCCTGATACTAGTGACGCTGTTCAAAAGGTACGTGCGTACACATCCCACGCGCGGCGTACCCAGTCGAAAAACTGAGTCCCGCGACTCCATGTAGGCGCAGTTTGAAGGTGTCAAGGACGACACAACAAATCTACTCTTGAATCCAAGTGATCAATCTAGAGGCAGGGTACAAGAGACCCAAGATAAATCCTCAGCAGATATCCTTCGAGAGGTATGCACATATAACTACTCCCGTCTACGCTTGCTAACGAGTTGCGTGCTAGGCTTGGACAGAGGGTGCTGGGCATGACAAGGTCACGCTCTCTCTTGCCTCCGGGTATGAAGTCGAGATATCCCGGGACAGGACGCAGCAGAAGGATACAGAGGTTGGATGAGAGTGAGCCCAGATTCTGTCATTTTTTTTTTACGAAGAACGTAAACATGTACGGTTACGTTGACTGTGATTTTGATGCAGTAATATTGACGTGCTTGACATTTTGTCGTAAAAGTTTTGTTTCACGAGGCCAATTATCTCCCATAATAGTCACAGATAAGTCATCGCCAATGATCGATTCTACCAGCCGTGGGCAAGCTCCAGAATTGTTGCGCGTCAAAGCGGCTTCAAGAAGATCTGAGACAACCGCCAGTGATATTTACGCCTTTGCTTGTGTCGCGTATGAGGTAAGAACATCGAACCTTTAATTAACATGGCCTAACCAAATTTCAGGACTTCACCCATGATCGTTCTTGTTACGACATCGACGATGATAACTCTGTGATATCTCAAGTGGTATCTGGTGAACATTCTCCCCGGCCGGATCACTCCAGTCTCGTATGGACCGTGAGGGGATTGACAGAAGACATCTGGGCCTTAATGGAATCCTGCTGGTCTTTTGAACTATCCCATCTCCCGAAGATTCAAGAGGGGGCATCTTCCCTCCATTCTGAGAGTGATGTGAATGTGGCCTCTGGATCTGGTCCTGACTACATCTTGCTTACGGGACATAGTCGACTGAAAGCGCGAGTTGCCATCTTTTGTCCATATTGGTATCATGTTACTGTCATCATACTAAGTGATTCACACTGGATGCAAAGTCGTACGTACATACTAAGTATTGACTTTCAAGTGCTAGTCCCCTGGAATCTACAATACAACAAGCAATAATGTCTCAGTGGCTGATTAAATCGTCCTACATATACAATTGCCTTTTAGGCAAAAGCAGTACGTGACGGCGTTAATACCGAGCTATAGCCTGTTGTAAGCTTATTGCTTACAACGGCGAGAATGCGTATCATTGACCTTTGTAACTGTTTGAACCTTGATGTATTTGATAATTCTTGCTACATATGTAGAAATTCTAAATTTTAGTCCCCAAGGCAGTGAACAACAAGCAGGGCGCCATAAAAAACTCACAGGTGAGGATTTAAAGAACGAAATCAAACACGCCATGCCTGAACAATGGATCCAGCCTTTTGTTTCACGGATAAACGCACACCTAATCAACACCATCATTGTCCCTCTCTTCCATCTGCTCCCTTCTTTGTTCTCCACCGTCGTCATCAGAAGACGAATCTCCGGCAACACCAGCAACACCATTCCAAAACCTTCCCAGAACGTTCCTAAACATCCTCTGTATCCCCTAGGTACGTACGTCAGTTACCCAACCAGAAAAAACGCAAACAGGAAATCACCGTAAGCTCCTCGCCCTCGTCATCGTCGTCCTCCATCTCGCCTTCTAGTTCCTGAACAAGGGGCTCTTCACGCGCAGGCTCAGGTTCGGCCGGAGCTGCACCTGCCCCTGCACCTTCGCCCTGCACCGCCGCTGCTACCACACCGCCTACAGGACCAGCCGCTGCAAATGCTCCTGGCATCCCTTCTTCCACATTCTCCTCTCCAACGATTAGCCCCTGCACCTGTCCCAACACATCCTCCACCGCCTCGGGCCCAATTCTCTCGAGCATCTCCCGAAGGCCACCAGGGAACTGCCCTCTCAATCCTCTCAAAAAGTGCTACGCATTCCGCCCGTCAGCAGTCATTCTCACACGAAGAATAAATAGAAAGCCTCACCAGGACCCTTGCTCTAACCTCCTGATCCAGAATTGCCATCTCCAACATCCTCTCATCCTCCTCATCAACCGCTTCTCCACCCCTCCTTCCCCCCCTCCCACTCCACGCAAATACGTCCTCCACCCCCTCAAAGTACGCATCGTCGTACCGACTCACGCCCGTTCCCGGCGGCACAGGATCACAGGCCAGGCCAGCCCCCGCCCCTGACCCACCGGTCAGAATATCTTTCGGCAAAAAGCTCAGCAGACGTCGATGTGTTCCTTCGAGAACCATAACGTGCCGGACCAAGGTACGCTGTACCTCCGCGTTAGAGAGGAGGGAAAGGAGGGCTGTGCGCCGGGGTGTGGTGGGGAGGGAAGAGGGAGGGAGGGAGGAGGGCGTGGGGAAGAGGGAGGTTGTCGTGGAGAGGAACCAGGAGGGGAGGAAGGATGATGAGGGGTCTTTCCAGGGTGTGGAAGAGTGGGTTGTGTACATGTGCGCTAGGGCTTGTAAGGCTGCGTCTGAGGGTGGGAGGTTTCTGCATGGCAACGGTGTTACGTTAGTTTTGTGATGCGCGTCATGAATCATAAAATAAAAAACGACATACCCGGCGTCTGTATAGACTCGGAAACTCTGATGCGAGCGTATATACCCAGGCAGCGCAACTTCCAATTTATCCGCAAGGAGTGGTACGACCTCCGGAAACGAACGAATAGCTTCTTCAAGCGCTCTCGCGCTGGGAGATGCAGAGTTAGCGCTATCCTGTAGATATGTGGACGTCAACGTCGCGGACACCAGAGGAAAGAAAGGGAGGAAAGATCATGGAAGAGGAACTAAAACCTCACCCCTTCGGCAACCCTTAATACCAACGCCCTCGCATACGCCCATCCGGGCAGTAAGCTCGGATCCATTCTCTTTCTCTCCTGGTCCTTCCCCGCTGCATTTCTCCACGCACCCCACGCACCCTTCGCACCCTTCTTCTGCACCTGTCCCTCACGCACTCGATCAAAATACTCGAATACATCAACCAACCACTCCCCCATCCCACCCTTAACTGCTAGCAAATTAAGATGGAAAACTGCACCGTGCGGGTCAGAGTGGGGGTCGAGCGCGTACAGGAGTCGGGAGAACTCGAAGGCGGTGCGGGTGCACCCCCGCCGTTGGAGGTCACTGTTGATAAGTTAGTGTGGTGTTGTCTCTGGAATTCATACAGGACATACGTGATTTGTCGATGAAGAGCGAGGAAAAAGGGACGGTTTTCGACGTGGTCGAAGTCAAGCCTGTTTGTGCCTGTTGTGAAGGTGAAGGCGCCGATAAAGGCACGTTCGTATGTGAATAAAGCACGATCGACGAAGTCAACGGCTTGGGCATATTCTATAGACGGCATGCAAGTTAACTTGGGCGTAAAGTGAGGAAAGAGGAATAATGTACCCTCACGATGGCGGTACACTTCCGCTAACTGAAGTAGGTTATCCGCGTGCCACGGGAGCTTGCGTTGGACTTCCCACAGCGCGTCGGGGTCTATCGCACCGCGGTATCAGCGCATGAGAAAAGAGACGAGACGAGTAAAATGAGACACACGTCCGCTCATAACAGCCTGGATAAACAGCTTCGTCAATCCCTTATATTTCTGACTATACTCCACCGTCCACCACTTCTCCTCCCCTTGCCCTTTTCCATCCTCCGCATCCCACCCCCGTCTACGCTCCAGCTCGCTCACCTCCGCCGCATCCAAGCTCCGGATTGACAACCCCTCCCTCTGACTCGCACTCCACCACCCCGGCTGTGGTCTCGTCAAGTTCGACTTCTGTTTGATCGCTGCTGCACGTCGAGGGTTCCGAGAGGATCCGGCAGTGGAAGAAGATGCTGTAGAGGATGAGACGACTTTGGAGCCAAAGAACTTACGCATTTCAGCTGTGGAGTCGAGGTGGGAGAGAGAGACAGCAAGGAGGTTGTTGAGCGTATTCGGCGTTGGGAGGGGTGCACGAGAGCCAGTTGATGTTGAGGATGTAGCGGAAGGATATCTGATACAAAATGAGAGTGATAAGGATGCAAAGAGACAGAAAAGGGAAAAGACGGACCTGTGCGATAATTCAGCTAACGCCTGCTCGAGCTCGTCGTCTCCCGCCTTTTTCTCCTTTGCTTTTGCGCGTTTCGCGGCTTTTTTCTCGTTCTTCGGCAGTGGGGTAGGTATAGAGACTGGCGTATCTGTTTTCTTTTTGTTTTTCTTTTTCTGCAAGGTGACGCGGATGGCAAAATAAGCTTAGAATATTTCAGCGGGTGTGGCCCAACCGTACCTTCCGTTTAGATGCAACCGGTGCCGCTTCCTCGTCCTCGTCCTCGTCCTCTTCTCTTCCCTCGTGCATCTCTTCTTCCATTAGAAACTAGCACACACTATGTCAGGTATTTTGACTCACAGTCTAAGGTCAAATCACGCACCCGCCTAGAAAACCCGACACCCGGCTTCGAGTCTGTCGTCATCTCCTCTTCATCAGCTATAGCATAGGGCGTAGATCTAGGGCCTGCGCCTAAGGCAGAAAGCTCCTCGAGCTCGCGCTGCTGGCGTTTGTTGAGGCGAGGAGCCATGGAAGTTCAAGGGAAAGGATTGTAAGGAGCCGATCCGGATGCCCCGTTATCTTATCGGCAGCGAAGCATCAAAATGTGTTGGAATCAGTTTGGGTCCAATTCCTTACCTCATGATTCGTGCGATGCAGGGAGAAATACAATTTTTGCCCCCTGATGACATCAATCATGATCAAATGCCGTTCTCATTTGACATTCGCGTCAGGCGCCACAGCATGTAAGGTAGGGACCCAGAATTATCATTCAATCCCGATACGGATATCTATCAAAGAACGTTACTTTCATAGTGTGATCCAACGGACTCCTTTTAACTCGTCTGCGGCTAACCAATTTGGACGTGTATGGCGAGCAACACCTAGTCTCATGAACTCAAACAACGAAAAAATCATGTGTTGTATGTGCAGCAGTTTGAAGATACTCACTCTGGTCACAGACATAGCTGTTTTGCGACCTATCTGTTTTTTTTTTTCAGAAGACTACGACTTATGCATATCTATTGAACGGTCGTGCTTTACAATGGTATGTAATCCAACAGGTACGCGACATTCCCTCCAGCAAAGGTAAGTCTTCCACAACAGTGCCCTGTTCGAGCACGACCCCACTGACATTGCCCATAGCACTCCTGGTCCATGACGAAGCCCTGAACTTCTATGATATCCAGCACGTCCCCAACCGTGACGACACTGGGACTGACAAGGGACTTCGGCAAGACGTGGATGGTATTCTCCGACAAAATCAAGGTGACGCTTCCCATTTCTGGCCAGGTTGACTGAGCATTGCGTACCGAAGACGAGTAGGTTTCTAAGGCACGTGGACGTGGATAGTCCTTTAGATGCCCTGGAAAGAAACACGCAGTTCTAATGACTTGATGAAGGTGTACAGTGGCCCATGCAGAGTTGGGTACATAATCAGGATTTGGACACCAAAGCCAGGGTACGGATTCCAATGGCACCTCACCGGGTGCCTCATGTGGAGTGCACACAGTGTCTGTCGATAGCTCATCTGTATCGGTTTCTGGTAGGGGAATGGGTGCAAACAATGTTCGACTATGTGGCGGGGGCGTTGTATCTGAGAACGTCCAGGAAATTGTGTTTTCCATCGGAGAGACTGGTAACAATTCCCTCCGCACAACAGACACTCAGGGTGAATTGGACATTGGGAATAGTCGCAATCTGTTGTCTGATTAGTCGTGGACAGAGCCAGATGTGATTGACGACCTTGGCTGTTCCTCATTTCCAGTGGCTTTCAACCTTGAAAGATCGTTATAGATGCTGAAGGGAGTGCTTGAATACGCTGGGGTGACTGAAAAAATCAGTCAAGTTATTGTCACACGCACAACGACGACGTACATGGAGAGCGAGATGTGTCATTGCGTGGTCTCGCCCGAGATCCTGTAAAAGTCGCTGGTGGGATTTTCAGGAAATTATTCATCGTGGTGGCCTGGGAAGCAACTTGGCAAGAGGAGTCATTTTATACGGGTAGACTATGAATGACATTGTGGCTATTAGTGCTACTTATGGGGACAAGGCTTTACTATATCTTCCCCATACCGCCTTCTTGTCTTCTATCATCCTCTGACTTGATATCTAGGTCTGTAATGATAGATTTGTGGGCTATTTCTGTATATGACAGAACATAAGACTTTCGATAGATTTGAGCCACAGTGGTGCAATAAATTCTTCCTCCTCGACAGAATGTTTTGCGGTTTAGGTGAGGTTCATTTGTTTATATTATACTATGAATCAAACTGTGATTTCTGAACGTTGAGCATTATTTTACGCTCTCGATTCACGTCTGGGGTTTCTATCCTCAGTATTTCGCTGCTCCACTAGATTCTATCAGATGACCTTGGGGCGCTTATAAAAGCATTTTTTTCCATCAGAACAACTTATCAACGACACCTCTGAAGTCAAATGACTCATGCCGTTATTCCATCTTCAACCTGGGATGCCATATACGACAGGACTTCAAATTCCGATCACTTCGCAATTTCCATATTTTCTGTCCACGGTTACATCAATTCCATGATTGAGCGGGCCCTTATCACCGCCGATATTTCCGACATCCACAGCCGTAGATTCCTACCAGCCCACGACTAAGATCGATGGCTCCCAATGGTAATACTTTCGCGTTCCATAAGTTGAGGGACGCATCTTTGATATTGGAAGAGTAGAGTTCGTCGGGAAATTGAAGCCGCATTGGAAAGCTCACCAGCCTACGTCAAGATGTGAACAAGATTTCAACTAATGATCATTCAATTTAAATACTATCTTCAAACCTTGGAGAAATGGGTACTTGCGACAATCCTTCAGGAATGATGCCGTAGATCGGAAAGTGAGTCGCTCTCATTGATTTCTGTTATTGTTTTTTGTCGAAAGTTCAACGGACTGAATGCCGAAGATCACTTACGTGGATGGTATAACTTGAGTCCACGGAGGCCCGATGCTGAAACGCATCCCCCTGGATGGAAAGTATAAACACAGGCGTCCGGGAAATATGGTCCGTCCATCTAGCATCATCCTTATCGACTAGTTTTGAAACAAAAAGTTATTGGATGTTGTGAATACTCACGTTAATAAACAGGCCGCGGTAAGAGGTGCAACATCTGTCACGAGTTCGGTTTGAGCAGCTTCGGCAAAGGGGCGTGCACTCTTTTTGGACTTCGCGAGGTTCAAATTATCGTCCTTCGCATTTCCTTGTGTTTTTGATATGTAGATATTGTTGATGAGTGTATTGGGGATCGACTTTTATTTTTCTCTTTACAGTAACACCCGTTATACCAGAGACAGACCGAACCAAGGCCGAACGCTCTTGGGGTTTAACAAAGAATTATTAGTTCTTCGGTACATCATTAGTCGTGCCGTTTCTCTCCCGGAATATGTACTATAAGAAGTTGATGAGTCGGTAACACAAGTCGTGATTCTGAATCTTATCTAATCTGCTGCCACGTCAATTCCGATGGTACCCGGACTGCCAATTTGTCTTGCCCTAGGCCTTGAGGATTTTCGTCGTAGCGTTTCGACGATGATTGAGTTGGTTCAGATCGTCAAATTCTGGAAGCCGGATTGCATAATGAGGCAAACTTCGACTCATCCTCATGGTCTCCCTGGTCAGCCACGAAATTGAGAGTTAGCCGCAGGACATACTTCAAAAGCGGGCGGATAAGCAACCCTTTGTAGCAAAGCCCTCTGCAAGAACCACTGCATTCTATACCGTACACACGCTCGTTGTTGTCATGTCCTATCTAGTGCGATACTTGTCTTCAGCCCTATCACGTTTTTCCTTTGCGCCGATGGACTTCCCTGAGATGTCGGTTCCGCCTCGAACACCCCAATTGCCAGAGTCACCTCGTTCGAGCCCTAATGTGCCTGTTCTCGCCCGTGGTCTCATTCTCTCAACGAGTCCCTACCTTAAGAGTACCGCCGCCGATCCCAAGATTTCATTGACTCCGGCAGCTGCAGCCGACTCTGCCGACACCTCTTCTGGCTCCTTCGATATCTCGCTTAGTAGTGATACGTCGACGTCGTCGTCTTCTTCGCAAGATACTCTGATAACTCCATTACGTTCCCTCGATAACAACGATCTATTTTCGCCCCGACATGATATCCTATCATTCAACTCCTCGTTTCCACATACTCCGTCCCCGCCGCATCTTGTAGGTCTCGGGATCTCCGGTATAACACGCCGAGACGGGAAATCTGGTCCCTTTGATGGCCTTGGACTTGTGGGTGTCCGCCGCTCATTCAATTCCAGCAATCCTTTTCTTATTTTTGCGGATGACGACGATGACGACGGGTATGTGTCGCCTACGCCGACTCGTGTCCATAGGCGTGATAAAGACAAGCGCGACGAGCTGGAGCAAGATCACGAGCCCTCGGAGACATTCATGCGCGAGCTTGTCTTCACTTGGGAGTCTGACCCACTGCATACACGAGCACTGAGCACGATTCCAGAGTGCGACAGCGAGGATGAGCTCGAATTCCAACGGGCCAAGAAGGAAATACCCGCATCTCCCGCTTCGAGTCCCGAACCTACCTCACCCGCTTCTTCTTCATCTCCATCGCCGTCTAGATATCACTCCACACCATGTCCACTTGCCCAGTTATCAACTCCTTCCCCTTTGATACTATATACCGCCACGCAACCTAACGTCACTCAGGCGCTTATGCCTAGTCATCAGGACGAGTGTGAACTGGATGTTCCACGTGCGTCATCCCGAAACTCCCACTCCTCTCACACACTTTCGAGGTCCACTTCACCCTCAACGTCAGTACCTACTCGGGGTAGGACCGTTACGCGAGCGAAGAACCCATCAGGATTGAGAACCCGGCGAGATGGCTCAGTTTCTGCTCTCGGCAAGAAGAAATCTGCTTGGAGGGCGTGAATTGGGTGTGCATGTGGTCCTTGCACTCTGATAATGGAAACTGTATTTTATATATCTTAGATCACACAAGAAACAACATTCTTCGATCAGCCATCACGAGCTCTATGATTAAGGAAAGGGCTTGGAAACAAGCAGGATCAGAAACTCCCCAGATTCGCAGTGGACACATACCGTGAATGCATGATGGGATTTATACATCGCAGTCCCTAGAACAAAGAACCATGGGATAGAGCCAGGTCCGATATCGTCACGGCTTGATTGATGATCTTTCAGTCAAAACGTTGCACAAACCTGTACTTATTACTCCATAGTTTTGTAGCAAGATGGTTTTGTAGCTAAAAGAACGGCTGACTGATAGAAGCTGATCTTGAATACAAATCCGGAGGGCGGGAAACCGGTCAGTTTCCCCGGAGTGTAACGTGTGTTCTCATGGTGACAAGAAGCTCAAATGGTTCGTCGCGTGGACTTCTGACCCGTTGAACCCAGGACAAAACGTCAAAACTGTCTGTCCTCGATTTTTTTCGTTTATCCCTCTGATATCTCCAGAGGAATCAAGCACTACATCTTGCTACGGTAATGCATACAAGCTGCTCTATCCGGCAGAATCAAACTTCAACAATGTAAACTTTACCACCATCACTGCTCGCATGAGTATTTTTCGTTGCCTTATATTATGAATTTGTCATGGGACAAAAGCATATATGAGGGTACAGACTGTCGATCAGATAATGTCCGTCGGTTCAAGCGATAACACCCATCAGCGGCAGTCGTAGGAGCAAATATCCTAGCTAGTTGACAAGGCCCCCCATGTCCCTCATGATGGTATTTTCCGATTCTTCCAGGCTATAACGTTCGTTCAAAGGGCACTCAGCGGGCGGATCATTGATCCCATGTATCATTGACCTAATTGCGTATTTCTACTTCTCTGAGCATATGACCACTTACAGGGGTCTAGATACTCCGACGCCCTGCTTTCTACGCACTCAAGCTTTTGAACTAAGCGCGACAGGTAAACAAGCTCATACCAAGTTAATTAACAGTATGTTTTTTTAGAATAGACGGATTCTAGATGTTTCGATCCAACTCGTTTTCGTCACATGGAAAAGGTCCTTCTTTCAGTCTCCGAAAAATCATGATCAGAGTCTAAATTCGATTTAAACACTTGTCGTCATTGCAATATCTACTGTCGCTTTTTCACCTCTGGCCCAGACTCGACCATTCGGAAACAGTCACCTTTGGTCGGGAATTTGCACGAGCTTTCAGCTTCAGTGTTTCGACTCCCTCAAGCGTCCGAGATTATACCTGATCGCCTGTCGCCTTTGCAAATCGCTTCTTATGGTTTGTACTGATGTCTGTCTCTAAGCACCTCTTGTCGGCAGTCTACCATTCCGAAGTCAAATGACCAACCCGGTATCCTTGCAATCTGGGTCGCCTGGCCTGCCGGATCTTTGTCTGGTAAATGTCGCATGGCCAAGACGCAAATTATATTGGCTGCACAATGACATACATATCCCGATTTTTCTCCCAAAATAATCCCTCATTTGTCATATTGCCTCTTTATGCTGATCTCCTGTCTTATGTAGGCCTCGAGGGCTTAATCCGCCTGGATCATGGTCTGGTCATGATTTCTATAAAAACTGTGCTTTAAGGTTTGGCATCTTCTCATTGCGAAGTCCAAAATGCGTGCAACCCTCTCTTCTGCTCTATTTTCTGTGCTTGCCTCCGCGTCGGCGCACACCATCTTTCAAGTGAGCATGTTACTTTCTACCTTTGCAATCATCTACAACCCCTTGATATACAGGAACTCTATGTTAATGGGGTTGATCAAGGCCATTTGACAGGTATTCGGGTGCCAGACTACGATGGAGTACGTATTACTCCCTTCCCAGCTGCAGCGGCTCCGAAAGTAATATGTGCTCTACTTTCAGCCTATCACAGATGTCACTTCAAATGGTTAGGAGTTTTGATTCTTCGCAATAGATAGTCGTTACCTTGGCCTGATTAGATATCATTTGCAACGGCGGCATCAACCCCTACCACCAACCCATTTCTCAGGCAATTATCACAGTTCCGGCTGGCAGCACTGTCACGACAGAATGGCACCATAGCCTTGCTGGAGCAGATCCCAGCGATCCTGCTGACCCTATTGATCCTTCTCACAAGGGTCCAGTCATTTCATACCTGTAAGCTCGTCTAGCTGCTTTGTTAATTATCCTGCTTATCAGAGATATCAAAGTGCCGCCATTCCTGATGCAACCCAAAGTACTGTCACCGGCCTTAAATGGTTCAAGATTTATGAGGATGGACTCGATGCAGATGGAACGTGGGGTGTTGACCGTTTGATCGCTAACAAGGGCAAAGTCACCTTCACCATCCCATCATGCATTCCTCCAGGCCAATACCTACTTCGTCACGAGATTATCGGTAAGTCGACAGTGAGACAAAGGTTTTCAGCTTATGTCTACGCACTCAGCTTTACACGGCGCATCAACATACCCAGGTGCACAATTCTATGTATGTTTATTACTTGTCATCATTAAATAAGTATACCAATTGTGGTATTACAGATGGAATGCGCACAGCTTCAGATCACTGGCGGTGGAAGTACAGAGCCCTCCACGGTCAGTTTCCCTGGTGCATATGCCGGTGAGTGCCAGCAGACATGGTCCTTTCCTCATTTGTTTGATCCAAATGGCGCTTATTTAGGTTCTGACCCGGGCATCACTGTCAACATCTACTACCCGCCCCTTACCAGCTACACAATCCCCGGTATAAACGATAAAACTATGCTTTTTTTTCTCAACTTGACTATCTATAGGACCACCTGTTTTTACCTGCGGTGGTAGCAACAGTCCTTCCACCTCTCATTCCGCTCCATCCACTACTTCAACACCGGTCACCACCTTTACTAAGACCACTTCTACAATCACGTCCTCGACTTCGACTGCTACTGCAGCTCAATATGGTCAATGTGGCGGTATTGGATGGACAGGACCGACCGTTTGCGTGGCGCCGTACACTTGCACCGTGATCAATGACTATGTAGGTTTCTTTTCCTTCTTTTTATATTAGAAACAATACTAATCTTTGGCATATGATGTTAGTATAGCCAATGCTTATGAACTGTCATGAAAGACTTGCGCACAGCGAGTTCCAATAATGATTATGAGTCTTCGAAGTAAATATCTGTGTGTTAACCTACAATCCTATAACACTATCCTGCGCATCTCCAAATATTCATGCCCATGGATACTTGTACCCTGTCAGAACACACACTCGAGTCTTAATATACCATATTTTCAGACACCGTGATTTTCAGCGCGCCAGACGTCAAGAGTCAGTTGGAGTAGGTTGTACATCACTTCATGATTCGATCTCATCTAATATTTCCGGTTGAAGAATGGATCACCGCATAACATAAGACCCATTTCGAGACACTTTGAAAACAAGGAAACCACACATTATATCTGTAGTTCAAAGCAATAGCTGAGGTAAGATATCATTGATAGCAATATGCAGTAAGGTGCGTGTAAGGTGCAGTTCTCACAGCACCCGAGATGAACATAGCATCCATGATACGCGACATGTATGTAACACGAGCTCCCAGAACATCAGCATCAATATGTAAAACTGAGAAACCAATCGAGAATTTTCAGGTCGTGGTGTACATGGGAGGGACATCTTCCACTATTATATTGTTGTTTGGTGACAGACCTAGTCGTATACCACTGTCCTGGTGTACCACAGGTGTGATCATTGGTTCGACTTGTCTAATCTTGCGTCCCGTGCGTATTTGATTGATAGTTCCTGCTCCATAGCCACTTATGTCCGAAGTGTCAACACTGGTCGTATGGGTATGGGTGTGAGATATGCCCAAGGAGTCGTTGTTCCTGTTGCTTTCTTGCACCACGGCGCTTGGTGCATATGACAGGTCGCTTTGGCTGTGTACATTGGTTGAGGGTTGACGTCCGCCAACGAAAGGATCAGAAAGTGGGAAGGGTTCAGCCTGCAGGCGCTGCATGGTGGGGGTAGTTGCATACGGGGTTATTTGAGTTTGTCCAAATGGCATATCCGATGGATCATTTTCAGTGAATCCAACGTTAGACTTTATTCGTAAAGCACGCAGCCGATGCCACCACCAAAAGATAAACAACAAAATAGCGATCGTGGAGAGTCCACCAATTACCCCGCCAATGATTGGACCTATTTGTGGCATTGGAGAAGGAGCAGGGACACCAGATATAAGGGAAGCTGGAGATGTACTGAGAGTTGCACTCGCGGTGGCAACTGCACTTCCAGAGGCAGGTAACGGTGCGTCAGCGATGAGAAGGTAGTCCAAAGTAAGTGGTGTATTGCTTCCTTCATATTTTACGCTGATTGTATGATTTCCAATAGGAAGATCCGGAGTTGTGAAGAATACTTGATTATATATGGTCGTTGTGGCAGCTGGAGGAAGTCCTTGAAGTTCAAATCTTGTTGAATCCTCGCCATCGATAGAGTACGAAGCCAAAGATTCATTATGAGGAAGTTCTGTAGGAATAAAACCAACCCAGGTGAGGCTGGTTCCTATACAATAAGAAAATGACCATCTGAAGATAACTAGAGTGGAAACAGCTAACTGACCTACAAAATCGAATTTCATTTCTGAGCCTATTTTCGTTGTCATGTTGGCGGTATCGCCCAATTTTTTCCAAGAATCGTCATACAGTATAGCGGAATCGGTGTTTTGAACAAGAAGGGTTGCAGAAGAGTTTCCTGGAGAAGGAGTGAAAGTGAGGTAGTCAAACCAAAACGTGTTCCCCGCGCTCGTTACATTGATGGTGATTATGTGGAGTCCGTTGGACAAGGTTCCCCCCTGACATAGTGACCAATTGTTCTCAGCAAACTGGAAAGGTTTAGTTGCACCAATGCTTCTTCCATCGACGAAACATTCCCATTTGGGATCAAAGCTCGTCCCGTTGTCAACTTTTTTGAGGTTCGTCGTGCCCCAGACGGTCACCGAAGAGCCTGCAGTACTAGGTCAGCATATCGTAAGCATGATATGGGCTACCCACCGTCAAATGAGAAAGAGATACTGTCGTTTCCTTTTGTTCCGTGAGAAGTTTTTTTGTACGTCGGGCCAAAATTGCCGACATTATCCTGACTTCCTTCATCTTGAAACCATCCTGGGCCGATGTAGTGAACATGCGTATTGCTGTCGTCGATAACTACCTGACGGGGTGGGGAGATCATTGGTCAAGTTACTGGTATGCAGATGATGAAGGGAAGACAGGTGAAATGGTAAAGCAGTAACGGTCGCCCTTGGAGTTCAAGTTTAGCCGGTGATCGCGCAGTTCTTGCGTTGACACGAAGTATTAAGCCGATATACAATCTGAAAAATTTATGATCAGACACCGGCATTGAAGGTGATGGAAACTGTAAAACGTCAGGGGCAGTGATGCTGATATTGCAACACGGCCTTGTCGTCAGTTCAAAAGTTGATACGTGACATGATGATATTAAAAGTTTTATCAAAAAACTCAGCTGCAAATAAGTTAGAGCGAACTGATATTATGCGTTAAATGAGGAATCTACCAGAAAGAAAGGACCATAGATCATGTGACAACCAAAGTTAAAGACCACTTGGAGCACAGGTTTTGAGCCATGCCAAAAAGCATTTCATCTTCCCTCGCATTAACAAGCATCGACGACATACCGAAATGTATAGTTGAAAGCAAGATGCCACCCAATTCACTCGTCGCAAACTACGCAGTATAGCATTTCAGTGACCTGCCAAGCGTCAAGTTCCTCCCGAGTTATCGGAGACTGTGGTACATAACTCTCTATCACAACGCTGATGCGCACTAACTAAGCCTCATTGTACTTGATCTGCCTTGTGAACACTTCTAGAGAACGTTCGTTTGTCATCGACTCACAAAGGGGGAAAGGGCAAAAGGATCGTACTTAACAGACTACTCTATAATTTTGAAATTTAGGGAGGGTAATGCTCACCCAGGCGGAGTTTATAGTACATACTAGCAACACGTGCCACCATCACAAATTTAATGCGAATCTATGGCTTACGAGGAACTTGTCGCTCTAGCGATATTCGCTTCGTACTTTGCGATAATACTTGCGCTGTTCTTGTTGATTATACATGATCTGCATAACCTTCCGTCGTGTCAAGGCCGGAGAAAAACTAGATGGGCCTTCAAATTGTTAACCATCGGGTCCCTCGCACACACTTGGCGCCGTGAGTTCCTCGCTGTACAAGTAGCTACTTTATGTCTGACTATCCTCCCATATCTCTAGATATGTTTCGGTTTTTATATGTAAGGAATAATTTCTTTGTGAGCGATCGTATCTCACGATACTGTATCCGTCAGTGGAGCTTTCGCTCATACGATGCTACTCTTGACCAAGGGCCATTGAGCCTTCCAATCATAGCACGCGTTACTTCGTGGCTTGTGAATACTTCACTTTTTGAACAAGCTTGGGTTGCCGTCTCCTTTGGACCATTCAATTGGTGGTGGAGTCAGCAGTTGTGTTTATATACCGTTGGAGCGTGGACAGTATTTTTAACTATTAGAGGTGAGATGGAGGTCTTTCATTCTGTGACTGATACTAAGAAATATTGTAGGACGAGAATATGATGTCAAGCATATATGGGCTTACATGCTTCTGGGCCAACTGGTCTCTATTTCAGTCGCCTCAAATCTTTTCTACCTAGCCTTGGTCATTTCATCCGCTGCGCCGAATCCAAAACCTCGAGAATCCAAAGATTTCCATGCTCTGTCAGCGCCAGCATCGTTATATATACCCGTTTTTCTATCGTTGGCTACCGTAGCATACTCGCCGAACACAGCAGTGCAGGATGGGACGTTCCTCTACAATTTGCTGGCTATGCACAGTCTGATCTTCATACCTCTTATTACCCCTCAGATTCCGGCCCCCTTGCCTAAGATTTCCCTTGGATCTCTAACCGCGCTGCTTTCTCTTCTCTCTTTCATTCTGCATTCTCGCGCCAGCATGCTTGCTCTCCGTAGTATTTCTCCAAATGCAGATATATTCTCCTTGCAGACCTGGCCCGCTTTCGCAACGAGTGCATGGAATGTCCTTCATGCGCACCACCCGGCGCAGTCATCTATTGGCTGGGACGTCATATGGACATCGGTATCACTTCTTATTTGGTGGTCCGCAACTGTTCAATTGCAGAAGCCTCTTACACTCACTGCTACTTCTCTGTTCTCCGTCGGGTGTGTTGCGCCGTGGATATTCAAAGCCTCAGCAACCGGAACGGCACGACTACGAACAAAGGAAAGCTGAAGGATTCTAGTACAGCAACATTTAGTAATGGACAGGAAAGAAGGATAAACAACTCAGGTCATGGGATGATGAATGACAAAAATATACCTGCTTTTTATGAGCGCGTTGAGCCTTGTGCTAATGTCACAACTCTCTCCATTTTCCTTAAATCAATGTTGACAGATCCAGGAACAAGACGAATTGTCTGTGTACTACCTCGGGCCAGTCAGATCATGGGAGCACCATGCATTATTGGCAATGTTAATTTCAGTTGCCTTTCCGATGAATTGCGTTCTATATCTAAATCATCAAGATTGATACTTGCACCGTGTTGTCCAAAATCTCGATCCCTTGTATTGCTCTGATCTGGCACTATTCTCTTCACATGACATTTATATAGCATAATCTTCTCTGAGTCTGACTGACAATGAATGATGGTCGCAACAAGTGCCTCTGCCAATATGAGAAACAAACGTCTTATATGGAACATTATACATTGATCTTGTAGGAGATTACAAGATATCGACAGAATCTACTGCGAAGGAAATGCCGTTCGCTACAATGGGTCCTTGGGCAGTGATCAATCCATCCACTCAACATTTTCCAATTGACGTGCAAGTTGGAAAGATGCCTTTGGCTCGTACTTGGAACCATCTGCATATTGTGCCTCCATTCTCTGTTTGACACTCCTGTGTACTTTGATGACATGAGTCTTCTGTTGCGGAATAAAGCGGCCCTGTCCAAAATTTGGGTAGATTTTTGAGACCCACGAATTATCACTCTTCTGGTAACGTTGTCTCATGGGAATCAACTCGAGAATCCACCACAACGGAACCAAACTGAGCTGATCATAGATCGGAGATAAGGCGTCCAGAAGCTCATGTTCCTCCTCGGACTGAGTTATCTGGACAAGAGAACCCACTCCAGACGAGACCTGGAGCTTCTGCTGGGCGGCAGTGGGAATATTTTGGATGTACGCGCTGCCAACAGAAAGTGGAGGAGGACGTTTCCGCACGTAGGGATAGAGGGATGCAGGGTCGAGTCCAACTCTTCGAAGCCCGTCAGAGACGAAGATAATGCCAGATTTGGCCTTGAAGCATTCGCGAATCATCCATCGGAGAGGGATACGAGCAAGGGTGTGAGGGGTATTGTTCTCGACGGAACCTCCGCCAACATCTATCGCATACTCATTCATATAACGTGACTAGTATGTTTTGAGATTGACTTACCACAATGGGCCCCTGCAAACCACACCTGAAAAAGAAAAGAAATTGTTGACGTGTGATAGGCAGATTGAAAAGGACATACTTCCTCAACGTCTGTGGAGCAAACTGATTGTTCTGCGTATCTCTGCTCCAGCGCATGCAAAGGATCGTCTTCTCCATTACCTACTCTTTTAGTCCTTATTGAGACCTCTGGTTTCTGTCCCTCGACACCTAGTGATAATTCCTTCTCGTTAGGCCGATTCCATAGATTCGCCTTAAATTTTGCTCGATGCTCATCGAGGGCGACAGCCTGTCTGAATGTACGAACAATCGTATTCGATGTGGTGAATGGCAAACACTTTGGAATAAGACCGACCGAGCTAACAGTATCCCTGTTGAGCGGTATCAACATACCGTGTCAAAAATAAAATCGAGTGAGTGTTACCAAACGCCGATGAACTCGATGGGAACATCGATAGAGAACGCCTTCTTAAAGGTATTGGATTGTGCCCATCCGACTTCATCGGTTCGAATATACATCTTATAGGCAAAGGGAACTTGTTGGACATTGGAGGCCGGAAGTAGACCGACCTGCGCACAGAGCTGAGTGAACATACACAGTATCATTGGCAAGAGCATGCCTTGTGAATCATCCCAGCCAGACTTCTGGCAGTATAAGCGCCTCTAGAGAAACCAAAGATACAAATGCGATCTCCAGCCTGGTCTAAACAGAGACAGATATGATAGATATATAGAAAGGATGAACGTTAAACACATCTCACAATTCTGCATGAGGAATTCATACCCTTCTGGAATGACAGTCAATGTCAAGAAAAAGAGCCTGGAAAGATTTCATGCTTACCCATAACATGCGCAGATAGGTCCCAAGCAACGGCTTCATCGAGTGTCTGACATACCATCAATTTAGAGAACTCGTGAATACTCACAAGGCCTACCTTCGAAAGCTTTGCTGCCAGAGGTGTGACGATTTGAGGTGAGGTATAAGTGCCGATTCCAGCCTGTTCGATATAGGTCATCGGGCGATGATAGGCGCAACGATAGAATACCTGATAATAAACCATCTGTTTAGTTCTGTCATCCTTCTTTAGCATGGAGAAAAATTCGACAATATTGGAATTCTATGTGATTTCAGTAAATAATCACGCTAGAGTGTCGGAAAAGCCTACGTCAGAGTCAAACCTATAAAATTCGTCAAACAATCAGTTGACTTGGAGCTTAAGTTGCTCACTGATCGCCTGTCCCATCAAAACAAAGAACTAGAGTACGAGCCATCGCCGACGTCGCGGGTGGGATTGACCAAGGAAGTTCAGCATAGGCTGCTTCCTTAGTACCCGATGGATGAGGACTGCCAATGACGGTTGCAGGATCGCTGGCTATAGTAGCAGTTGCAGCCTCTTGAACGTGGTTCTGTGACATATGGATGGGTGTAACTATTGTGAACGAATCAAGCCATACTCAATATAAGTGCATCAATTTTGGTGGCAACTGCTATACAGAAGTTGTTCCGACCACGGGTTTTCGTCTATGTAACTGTTGAAACAGACGAGGACTAAAACAGACAACGGATACGGGTGAAAAGTCAAGAATGTCGCTGAGCATTGAACCTTGTATAAGTCTTCTCCTTTTGGGTAAAGAACCAGTAAAAGAAACTCCTTTGGTCTCGACTTTTCAGCGCGGTTCGTCAAACCCGTTCTGTGGTGATAATCGGCATGAAGAACATATTGATGTCACGTTTTGGAAATGTAAGCCCTTGTTGCCTTTTGGTGTCTAATTTATGTTGTTACAGTTGCGTTCGAACCAGTGCAAAACAGGTTTCAGTGGCCGTGTGAAAATCTCTCTATGACAATGCCAATTTATTCCCAGCTACGTTACCTAGGACTACTACTTAAGTAAGTACATACATAAGCTGTATTTACATTGATCCGGATTCAGCCTTCCGCAGTCGGCCTGAACAAGGACAGTGACAGAAGCCTGCTAGACTTGTCATATCGCTTCTTTCTCTTTAGCCGCTTGTCACTCGAAAATCATCAAGGGAGCGAGAGACTTTGATTCTACTTTGATGTGCTTTGTTTGATTCATGTTCTCTGATCGATTATCGGTTCGAATTTGAGGTACCTCTGCACACACCTTCAATCAAATAGCGACCTTTCGAGATATACAGAAAAAACCCATTGACTTACACAGTCTACGCATGATCCTGCACACCTTAGTCCCCCTTCAGCCTAATGGAGGTAGAAACAACATGCGGACCCCAAACCTCAGGAGGCTTCGGAAATCTGGGTGTTCTCCAATTCATTCGAGAACGCTTTCCGACTTAAATCCCTTCCGGTCCAAGGCCAAGTTACAATCGACCCAAGTCGTTCAGCCATGTGCTGGAACACGTGTCACTGTGTGCTGTAAGTAGTAGCTGTCGTCATCTGCATGATGAGAGCTTAACAAATATATTAGGACCGATGATCGCTCAAGTGGCAGGTTACTTAAATGCCCTTCTTGGAGGGATAAATCCAGGAAAATTGTGACTAGTCGTCTGGAAGGGAACGTCGTGACTTTGGTTGATAATCTGGGGCCCTATATCAGTTTGTTTACGGATGATGATGAAATCCATTTGTACCACCGAAAAGCACAATACAGGGTCGTAAGTATGTATGTATGGATGTCGTGTGATAGTTTCCTTGCAGGAATTTCTAGCGTTTACGATGAGATCACGTCGCAGTGTTTGCGAAGGTAGACCAAGTATCAAGCTTGAAGCTTGAAAGTTAGTCACTACTGTGGATTGCAAGAATCGGGTGAATTTTCGTGGGTTGTGTGCTCTGCAGACGCGGGGGTGTGGCTGATGTGTGCCCGCTCCTGGGCTCATCCATGTTGTTGTTAAGATATACAGCGGGTGTTCTAGTGTTCTCCGTCCACGTTTCCTTTCTCCTCGGATCTCCGTAGGCTGTTTGCGCGGTTGTTGTGGTTGTATTCCGCGGTCGCCAAATGACCCCCTCTTGTGTACACCATAGCTCCCTGTATTCCAGGTCCTCACCAGCCTCCTGAAGTATGCGCATTCGTAAGGTACAATCTAGCGTCGTATTCACCGAATAGGAACATGCGCTTTTGTCCGGCACTGTGTAAGACTGCAGAATCCCTCCCTCGCGGTGTGGGTAAGTTGTTCCCTCTGATTTCACGGCAATCCGTTTGCAATTGCGAATCCGCCTGTGGATGGGATCTTGTGTCAGTCGCTTTCCCATTTCCAGGGTGCGCTCGTTCTTTCGTCCTTGTCTTCGCGTGCATCAAGGTCGAATTTTTATGCATTCACTTCTCTGCGCCTTCTTTCGTCTCGTATTCGCCTCTCTTCTCGTCCACATCCTTGCGACCTGGGCACCATTCTATGCCTGTGTTGGGTTCTTAGTTTTCACCCGTGAATCCATCTGTAATTTGTGTCACTCTGTTCGTCTTGCAGTTGACCTGCGTCTTTCGATTCGTATACTGCTCTGACTAGGACAGCGTTGTTGGCGTAGATTTGTGAAGTGGCGGTGTTCGTGAGAACGAGCCGTAATTGATGTTACCCGGGCCGGGCCCAGATACTACTCTTGCTACTTCACTAGTCTATTGGGCAGAACCGCAAGTCACGCGCAAAACTGATCAGGAACCTGACGGCATCTAGCAACGAAATTGTTTATGTGTACGTGTAAATGTGGTTACGGTCCGCCGTGCCCGAGGGTTCCAGCGAGGCAGACAAGCCAGAGTCTCTCAATAAGTAGATGACACAGACGTTCTGAAATGAAGCTGAAGGGTCTTTGATGGAGTCGAGTTACCTCACAGACGTAATTATCTGACAAGCACATGATTTGATAATGCTGAACAGCAATAGACTTAGGAATCGAGTCAAAGGGCTGGCAGAAATAGACTTGAAGTAACCAGTTGAGTTCATTTTCGGCTACTTCAGCTTAGAGTTTCTTTGCAGCTCCAATTCCTTCTCTCGCTTGTCCGCAATAGAAGAACTTGGGTAACATCCGTACTATTATGTCCCAAGAGAGTCTTTGTGCCGACATAGAAGGCTACGGGAGCTCTTCGCTGTTTATGCCTGTAGAGGTAGAGTTAATTTTTACATGTCGTCCATTGGACTTGAGGCCTGAGGCTTGCTTCTAACAATCTTCTGCTTGTATATAAGCGCAGCACAGTCTGTCTTCTCCAACTATGTCTCCTGCACTACCGGTAGATCTTCACTTACAAGCCTCTTTCTCTTCGATGACTGAGGCTCCCACTGTCACCCAGGGTACTCAAGGATCCAAATACAGCGAATCCGAGATAGCATCAGATTTTCCCATATCTATACCTCCAAAACATCCAGCACGGACCTTGGTACTTTGTTTCGACGGAACCGGGGACCAGTAAGTGTGACGAGTCCATCTTGTTTATCGTTCTTACTAATACGACCATGTCCCCAGATTTGATTCGGACGTACGCCTTTTTTGTATCTTTTCCTGGAAAGATTACTAAATCTGGCATGACATGGTCAGAATTCAAACATTGTTGAATTCTTCACCTTGTTAAAAAAGGATGATAAAGAAAAGCAGATGGTCTACTATCAGGTGTGATTTCCCATATAGCCTGGGCGCCCTTTGCCATGAGGTTAACCCCTTCAGGCTGGTATTGGTACATATACATCACCGCAAGTTGCAACACCCCTTGCTGCTAAGATTTCCAAGGTTATAATTCTTGCTGATATGATTGAGACTACTTCTAAAATACCATACCTACAGGTTCTCGACGAAATGATCGCCTGGAACCTATGTGCACACGTAATGGGTATGACTTTGATAATTTCATGACTGTAGCAAGACTAATGGCGGCGCTCATCAGACGGATACGAGTTTTTGATGCAGAACTGTACGTAGAGTGACGTGCAAGTTGATTCTCCAGTTATTATTATCATTACTCCACAGATAAGGCAGGCGATCGCATTTGTATATTTGGATTCTCGAGGGGCGCCTATACCGCACGTAGTCTGGCGGGAATGATCCATAAAGTCAGAATATCCATTGTCACGAAATCCTCCCTTTAACCAATCATCAACAGGTCGGTCTTCTACCTGCATGCAATAATCAACAAGTTCCCTTCGCATACAAGATGTTCACTCGGGTTGACGAAATCGGGTGGCAGCAATCGAATGCTTTCAAGAAGGCCTTCTCTGTCGACGTCCCGATCGATTTCATCGGGGTGTGGTTAGTTGACCTCTGAGCCATTATGATGTGACGTTCCTTCTTAAAAGAGGTACAGGGATACTGTCAACTCTGTGGGCCTCATCCCACGTCGCCTACCTTTTACTACTTCAAACCAAATCGTTCGGACCTTCCGCCATGCGGTCGCGCTCGACGAACGCCGGGCGAAATTCAAAGCCAATCTCTGGAATCGTCCTAACGAGAAAGAAGCAAAATTAGGTATTCTGGGACAGAGACCTGATGTCTTGAGTCACCACGTCCTACATGATCACAATGGCAGCAAACATAGACATCGAAATGCATTTTTACGCAAGATGGAACACAAATACTCAGACCGCGTAGAACGTCCAACCGATGTAGAAGAGGTGTGTGTTCAAGTTCATTTCTTCCCACAACCTTACTTGATTTCTGCACATGCAGGTCTGGTTCGCAGGCTGTCATTGTGGTAGGTCATGCACTTCAAATACAGATACCGAAATTGCTTCCTCTACCTGCTTAGATGTGGGAGGTGGATCGGTCGCTAATGGAACCCCTCATACCCTGGCGCGCATACCCCTTCGGTGGATGATCCGCGAATGTTTCAAAGCCGAGACAGGCATTATGTTTGTATCGGAGTCTCTCAAGACCCTGGGGTTTGATCCTGCTAGCCTTTACCCCTTTGTCCAGAAGCGTCCGCCTCCGCTTCCCGGTTCTAACGTACATATTGAACGGATATCTTACGCCGCAGATGAGAAAGAGACATTATCCGAAACCGGCACTCTAGTAAACGTCATGTCCGAGGAGGAGCACGAGCTTCGTGATGCAATGTCACCCATTTATGATCAACTGAGTGTCTCACCGTACTGGTGGTTGCTCGAATTTTTCCCTGTCAAACAACGCTATCAAAGGGGAGATGGGTCTTGGGTTTCGTACATTGGTTTCAATCTTGGTCGTGGGCGTTTCATTCCGAAACAGAAGGAACGACTTATTAAAATACATAGGAGCGTCAAGCAGAGGATGGATGCTCAATACTTAGACGGAAAAAAGTACAAGCCCAAAGCGTCATTTGATAATGCACTTGCCATGAGCAATATTGAGTGGGTTGATTAGTTTATATTTATTATCTCTCAATATCTCCCATTGTATTTCTCTTTCGTATGTTCGACTTTACGGATTGCCACGTACACTTGGATAGAGCCAGACGATGTCGTTGCGCATTGTCTACTTTTCACATATATTCCGACCTTTGTAGATAACACTCTGAATCTGTACTACGATCTACCACGTATGCTCCCCATAGCGTATGGTCTGTTAGAACCTGACAGACAGTAAGTTCCTCAGTTCAACGTATATTTGACTATAGCTACCTGACAGACAGTAAGTTCTAGTAAGTAGCTATATCAGCGTTGTGATATAAAATTAAGAGTGTCGACTCACCCTCAGTTCAACGTATATTTGACTGAGGGTGTTGGGTGAAGCGTAGGGGTATATATGCATACAATGGTGGAAAGTGGTGAAACGGCCACACAGTGGCCAGACAGTGTGATATAAGATGTGATAAGAGAAAAAAAGTGAAAAGGTAACAAAAGGATAAAGGAGAGATGAAGGGTCAATCGTGTGATGAAGGGCCGATGGTGTTTCGGCTTACTAACATGGTCCAGTATCATTGACCGGACCAATAGTATTCAACAGCTGCGGAACCAGACTTTTACTGATACATTGAAAGCTGTCATTTACATTTCACTAGTTCCTGTGTGGACCTAGAGGAAAATGTGTATCATGATGGATTCAAGTTTTGCCATTTGATTATCAGAGAGACAACCGAGATGAAGAATACAATGTGTTTGTCTTGCGTTATACACACAAAAAAAACACTATTGGGTCTGAATGCATATATATCACACTTGTTGATAGACATGTAGATCCAGGTATGCCGTGCATTGCATCAGCGCATTTTGGAACTAGCCCACCAGGACTAGTACAGTTTTGGCATTTGTTCAATAAACACCAATCAAGAGAAATCTCGCTCTACATCAGGACTTGTAATGAACACAGGCATAGATGGAGTACATATATGTAAATAACTTGTTTGTGTGTTTGCCTCAACGTTTTCGAGCAGCAGGTAAGGTCTGTATATAAGTAGGGCTAAAATAGTAGGATACATTGCCTAGAGGAGTAGAGTCAGTCAATATACGAAAATTAACTCTGGATCATCTCACAGAGAAGACAGCATATGAGGATAAAACCGCCGCAGAGATTGTGTTCATGAGTGAAGCACCGGAGAATGTGCATGCATTTAAAACAGTAGTTACCAGCTATAACAGCACAAAATTCAGTCTCATATTATACACATATTAGCTGCTGTCAAGCTTACTTGTAGAACACAGTAGATTGCTCCTGATTCTAAGAGTAGGAATAGGAGCTTCCTCAGATTGATTGAACGAGGGCCACTTGTCCGCGCATTCAACTGCAAAAGTTTCTTATGCTTCCTGAGCGAGGATTAAGAACTAAGAACTATCTGAATTCAGCAGGGACATACCGGAGGGCCCATGCAATTGACAAGGTAACCACAGCGTTGATTGCAAAAGATAGCGACATTCCAATAGAAAAGAGAGAATTCATTTGAGGGGTTCTTTCTGAATTATACCCTTGAGCACCGGCTTCCAATCCGAGTGAAACAAATGTCGTCGCTAGAGGGAAGTTGAGCACCAAAGTCTTGACGCGACCTCTTGAAAGCTTGCCTGTGGCAATTATGAGGAGAGGAAAGGTTAAACACTTCGTCCACCATATCTCCGAGAAGATACGCCAACCACGCCACATTATCAAAATATCATTTATGATTGGCTGAAACAAGTAAGGGCACAAGTTATAAAGGAGGAAGGAAACGGGAAGCGTCTATGGACGTACAGTTATTCGCGAACTCCACAATATTAGAATTTCCATGATGTAGAGTTGCGCTTTGGCGACGCTAAGTCTATCGTCTATTGTTTTTGCAGGATCTGCTACGAGAACCCGCATAGAGATTATTTGGCCAGAGAGCGATGCGATGCAGTAAGTCGTAGACATCACAAAGCCCAGAATGACGAGGACCAACAACACCCGGCCTATTGCTCCTGACGATTTGCGACACCTGACAAAGAGAAACTTGGATTCAGGACTAGATCAGTCAAAGAGAATGGCTAACAGGAGTATAGATGTACAGAAGACCAATAAAGGCGTGAATAAACCTATAACAGCGCTACACGTTAGAACCGTAAGAGTCACATGCAACTTATGAGGACCCACCATAAAGAAACATTGAGACTGAGAAAGGCGAAAGATCTGCGATTAAAACTCTGCCAATCTTTTGGAATATTCGACGTTCTTCGGGTGTCATTTCTTCAGGTTTCTGCGTGCCGTATTGTCTGGTCAAGGGGTAACAGGTAAGGTGGCCTCTCGAAGCTGTTAAAATAAAACCTGTATCAATATCAGTTCTGTATCCATCTCTGCTACTCAAGTCCGGTGGCAATATATCCACTGTCAATATACAACGTTTGCATCAGTCATGTCACAAGCTCTGGCGCATGCGCAATGCAATGAGATCGTGAAGCTTGTCTACCTGACGTAGATCAGACTCGACACTGTTCAGTCCTTAATTGACGCGGGTGACAGAACAATTGATGACCAACTCACTAAAGGATCCGGAAACTCTTCCAAAGAAGTGCACAAGATTACTCGTTGCGAATTAGTGCGTCAATTTCTAAATCGCTGCCACAGCCATCGTCAGGATCAATGGTCACGAGATATGAATGTATATTAATATGATTATCGGTTTCAAATTGGTTTGGCTACCTATCCTGGTCATCATTACAGGAATATCGTTCCTCGTAAATGGTTGTTGTACTGACAGCATTTTGATCAATCCAGGGTGTGCATCCCGGTCGTCTCGGATCTACCAAAGATGTATTAATGGAGGATCAAGCGGGCATAAGCGAACGAATTGATCAAGAAAAGCGATATCTACCTCTATAAATGGGCATTGCACGTTTTAAGCAGGAAAAAAAAAAGACTAAAACTGTAGTAAAACAGAACTGACCATAAAACTTCAAGAGATAACACTGTATCCATGTACTCTGGGGTTGCAAATGGAAACACGTTCGACGTCATCTGTGACTCAAGGTCACGGCATCAAGTCATAGTTGTAGTCATAGTTGATTGTATCGAGGTTGACCGTACTGAGATGCACAGGAGCCTTAGTCCACACATGATTTGTTCGAACAGTGAAACGGGAGAATCTTATCTAATCAAACGGTGTCGAACCCCGCCCAATCTCCCTCTCGAACACTGTAACGTCATGTGTCCACATATCCCAAATGATTGAAGGGATATCTGGCTTTGTAATAGGCCGTTATAGGCGCAGGACTTGGTAAGTTCGAGGTTCGTTTGGTGTCATTGGACAGAGGTGTCATCTGAGGAATGGTCTCATCGTACATAATATCTGTTTGTACTCAGTCGACAATGACTTGGACTGCTTGTTGAAGGGTATTTCTACGGCACTCAACGAGTTGAGTGTCAAGGCTGACCCAAAGTTGTGGGCCTGATGATCAGCCATGACTTCGGGGTTAGGCAGGGCTCCATGGGCTTTAAAGGTACGATGGGGTTCAAATGAAGCGTTTGGGCTGACTGTTTGTTACCCTTGGATTCTGTCTCCTACCGACTCACGGATTTCTGGCTAGCCTTTAGTTCTTCCCTGCACAGCTCTTCTGCTCGTTTCTTGAGCACTTTAAGATGGACATACCTTCACTCATCGAAGTCTCTCACGGTCATCCATCGACTGTATGGCCTGCAAAAGACTGTATACCACCGCCGCCTGGAGCTCGAAGCGAAAACGGAGGACATAACATCAACGCCATTACTCCTTTTATTCCTCCATGTCAATTACCTGTCCATCGATCTAACTCTGCCTGGCCTGAAGCAATCACTCCTGCCGGGGAGACCCAGCTGTCACCCTGGAACTCGCCGAGGACCGATTTCGCCACCCCTTCGCCAGTTCTCCAACCTAGTAACTGGTCTCAGTACCCTATCCATCCCACGTCCTACCCTCCATGGACCGAGCGCCCGTCTACTTTTATACCTGAGCCTCCCACGCCCGATAATAGGGACGCACAGGAATCAACTTGGGGTCTACCAGTCGCTCCGAGTCCTTGGGGTAACGGGGAAGCTACGAATGCACCTGGCAACAATCTGTTTTCAGGCGCAAAACAAGCCAAGTATGCCTCGACCGCCCACCATTTATTCGTCTACTGACGCATCCACCCAGCTATGCCTGGCCCCCGCCTGTTACCGCTCCCGTCTGGTTGCCTCCCGTCCAAGTCTCGCCTTCCCCCTGCGCCTTCGCCCGAAACGGGAACTGGCCCCCTTACTCGCACCCAACCCCAGCCACATCATACGGCGAGTTCTCTCCCGCCTCACGGGGCATAAACGCACCTCAATGTGGGAGACGAAGGATGACGCGGGGCGGTTGTACTGTCCGTGATGCAAGCAACGGTACGAACAAGCTAAAGATCCCTTGTCAAACGTATCGTAGGGGCTGGAGCCCCGCGATATACTACCCCTTTGACAGAAGCAGATCCCCTACCCCAGTACCTGAACCACTACCTTACATACCCAGTGCGGCACCGCATCGCAGGTACGGTCCAGAGAACTTTTTGTTCAATGAACACCGAGGATACGTTGCAAATGATCCATTCGTACCTTCATTATCACAGAGCATCATCAACATTACTTCCACGTCCGACCCCACGATCACGCAATCGCAAGGTCTGTTCTTTGCACATGCGAATGCGCGAATGCCGCCTACCAGAGTCAACGGCGCTCCAAATGTTCGCGTATCAAGATATATCCTAGCGTTCCTTTTCGACACAGTACCGCGTCAAGTCTATCTGTATTCTCTACTCACCCTGCCGTCTTTCTATTTTTCGCGTGTTGCTTCGATCTTTGAACAGGCTGGAGTGGCCATGCCGGATATCAAGGAGATGGCGATCGCTTCAGCCAACGATAGAGCTGACAATTGGCGGCCTCTAGTTGACTCCAAACCAGTTGCGCATCTTAAACAATCATGGGGACGTTTCGTCGACTCCCTGACGTCCGAGTGGACAGTGATCACCTTCGTTTCTGTCTTTTTGTTTTCGTGCGTATATTGCTTTTTCTTCTCGTCTCGGACCTTCACACTGACGATCGTATCAGCGCAATTCTGATTACACTTCAGATTGACAGTGCTCTGAAAGACTTTTACATTCGGTACTCCGCCTTCTTGGCTCTCGTGTGTGCCCTTATGAGCATTTCATACGGCTGTCTGTATATCATCGGATTCGGCACGATATGCGAAATTCGCAACATATCCGAATGGGCAGAGGTTTGGGTATTCAAATGCAGCAAGTATGATCGCTAACTCGGAAATCAATGTCTCTAGGAAGCTCAGAAAATAAAAACGCCCATCTGGTGGAACATTTGGGTACTGCTTGCGATGCCTGGCGTCTGGTTTTCGTGGTAAGACGATCTCCTATCTCAAGGCCAAAAAACTTAGATGAAGCTTTGAAGGTCTATTCTGTTCTACACAGCCTGTCTCATGATGTTGGTCTGGCGTACCGGCACAGCGAGTGATGTGCCAGCACAAATCACGTCGCTCGCTGTGCTTGACCCTCGCATCGTAATCACTATCGTCTTCGCGCTAGGCCTCATCTACCTTCGCCTCATAATTCGCGAGTTTAGTCGTCGTGGATATACAACAGACAAAGTCCGAAGGAGAGTAGAAGAAGAAGCTTCACGAGAATTCTATGCTTGGAAGAATTGAGACTACAATGATACCTTTTAGCGACTTTTATATGCCCTCTTCTTGACCTGCTGTCTCCATGTACTTGAAAGCTGTACCTGTCAATTGTTTTGTTTGAAATTCGTCGAGGATGTTCGATAAAATTCTGTTATCAATCTATGTTCAATTCACCACATTCTATCTATCACTCTGGGATTCTAAGAATGAGGATTGTGATCACGAGTATGGATCGTAGCTTTGATTCAGAATCCCAGAAAATTGACATGCCCGTTTCGGGAAAATCACTTGCGAGTGTAAGAGGGCGAGGTTATCAGTTTTCGAGTACCGCCGGCATCCGGCATCACAGAAAAATGACAGTGCTTTGCCTGTCTGGGATATCGACTTTATGTCGGTGACTCTCTGAAACCGATAGTCATCTGTCTGAGTAGCACAAAAGAAAGGAAAAAGATCGACATGTGTCCAGTGTACTTTGGACGTGCACAGTGCTTCGATAATGGAGATCGAAATGATCAACGAAAACGAAAACGAACAGGGTCCGGGATGTGGCGCGCCCGAGGAAGTCGGCAGTCGAACTATCAATGCAATAAGCTAGCTTGATTACACCGCGAAACCGGACCGGCCAGTATGCTATGCCAACCATCCTCAGCGCTCATGCGCAGCAGCCTGTAATGGGTGCCCGAGAAACGTCGGACCTAGATTACGTCCCCGACCTTCAACTCTCCGATCCGAAATCAAACGTATGTGGACTGTTTCTGTGGTAATGCCACCACTGTGAGTGTCCTATTAGTCGCGCCCTCCGCCCCTATCCTTCCTTCCCGTTCTTGCCTCTCCATATCCTTCTCCCCGTGGACGGGAATGGAACGCCGACGCCTCCGCGATGCGGAAAGCACACGCACTCTCGACTTGAGATTTATGGAGACTAGACTAGGAGAAGCTTCCAAAAGACATGCATGCGCAGCAGGGGGCACCATTCGTACATTGTACCAAGCAGTTAACGTGGATCTTGCTCGTCTTGGCAGCAGGTGCGGTCCGTGACCACGCGTAGCCGAGCTCGCACCCTCGATATCTGTCAGGAGATCATCCGGTTTGGGAAGGAGAGGCGCCCAGTAGGGGGGGGTGTACGCAGTGATAATGATAATCGCTCGATTTGAACCGACCGCGTTCAAGTCAAACGTACTTGGCCCAGATCTGGTATCTCGAAAAAATTTCGACATGCCCGTCTCGGGAAAATCCACCCACTCGTTGTTTGCGAAGTGTGAGGTTATCAGGCATCACAGAAAATAAATTGACAGGTGTTTGTTTCGCCTGTCAGGATGGTTGATATCAATCAATCAACCTTGCCGCGCAGAGATGTCGGGGATTCTCTGAAACTGGTAGCGATCTGTTTGAGTAGCCCCCCCCCCCCCCCCCCCCCCCCACACCCCCCCCTCCCTCACCCCCCCGCGAACACACTCTCATCCTACCTGGGTCGGAAGCACGAACATAAGGGAAACAGAAAAGAGGGAGAA
>JAGGAP010000181.1:0-58005 GCA_017657235.1 Termitomyces sp. T73sscA | reverse complement strand
CGTTCAAACACCACTCTTGCACGAACAGGGTCACCAGGCACAGTCCGCACCTCCGCCTCCTCGTCTTCGTCTTCGTCCTCCTCTCTCTCTGCGCGTGGAATAGGAGTAGGCTCTGCTTCAAACAATGCATACGCAATCCAGACTTTGACATGTCCACTGAGAGAGACGAGGCGCTCGTACAACGAACGTGCTGTCTCGCGCTCGCCTTCCTCGATTTCGAAGTCGATATATGCTTTCCAAAGCAGCTCGGGCATGGACAGTGACGGTTGGGAGATGCCGAGTTCGAATATGGCCCGGGTGCGCTCGAAGTCTTGCAGTTGGGATTCGAGCTCGGCAAATTTAATCCATGCAGGAGAGTTAGCAGCGTCGAACTGTTTATTGAGTCAGTCTGGCAAATAGAGCAGGAAGGAGGGCAAATACGGACTTCAAGGTATTTCTCGTATAACGTCCGAGCACGGTCGAATTCCCGGAGCTGTAGAACAAGTGTGTGAGTGACGGAAATGTATTAGACTTGATGAAACTCACTTCGATCTCAAGTTCGATATATCCCTTGAACAGTGCCTCTTTGGGGCACATACCAATCGCCGTCCCAAGGATCTTCCTGGCAGCGACAAGCTCAAAGCGCCTGACCTCAAACTTTGCAAACATGATCCAAAGCTTCGCAAACGTGAACTGTTTATGAGGCACGAGATTGACTGCAGTCTGATATATCTGCCGAGCACGAGTATAATCCTATTTATCGACATAAATGTGACTGATACAGGTCGAACGAACGAACTATGCTCACCTTGGTTTCAATCTCCTCAAACAATGCGTAGTTCAACCATAAGAAGATATACCGTCTCCAATGTCGTTTTTCTCCGCCCGGCGGTACTTGTGCAACAGCGCGCTCGTAAACCTCCCGTACCCGAGCAAACGCGGCCTCCTCTTCCTCTGGCGTAGCGCCTTCATCTCTGAGATCCCGTAGAGCTCCTTCTTCTAAACGTGAGTAATCGAACCACACATCATAGTTGCGCCCGTCTTGGGACAGTTCATCCTCATACTGGATCCGCCGCTTTCCAAGAACAGTATTCTCCAGCGTGTTACGGGTTCCGTGTTGTTTCTCAAACTTGGTGTACGATGCGTATAGTCCAGCTGATTTTGAACGTGGTATCCGTGCCAAAGCAAACTAAGGTAGGAGTAAGATAAGAAAGGATATGAAAGTATTCGTGCAACGTACCTTGTAAATGACTCTCGCACGTTCATACTCCTTCAGCCGCATCTCCATCTTCGCAAAAGCACCAAATACCGCCTGCGCCTTCTCAATCTGCTCCTCGTCGTCTCCGAAAAACTCAAGTGCAGTCTGAAACACCTCCCGGGCCTTATCCAACTTTCCTCTCTCCTCTTCAAACTTGCCCCACTTCACCCACACCCTCGGCTCTGGCCTAACCGCAATCCACCGTTCGTAGATCGTGCTCGCACGGTCAAATTCATTGTATCGCTGCTCCAGCTTGATATACGCCTGCCACGCCTTGTCATCTGGCTCCCACTGCATCCACCGCTCGAATACTTGTCGGGCGCCGGGAACATTCTGCAAAAGTTCCTCAAGAAAGACATACTTGTACCAGAGCTGATCGACTCGTGGTAAAAGTGTGACAGCGCGGTCGAATAAATTGCGGGCATGTTGGACGTTTCGTGATTTGAGTTCCATTTCGGTGTAGCTCAGCCAGAGCTGAACACTTCGCGGGTCGACATCGAGCGCACGTTCGAAGACTGACCGAGAACGCGCAAATTCGTTTTGACTAGCCTGTGCTTGTGTGAGGGGAGAATAATGACCCGTTCAAAAAGGCATACCTCCCAGTTGGCGTACTGTAGCCATTCTTTTCTGTATTTTTCCTTGAGTTGAAGTTATTAAGATGAATAACGATATAACATACATGCTTCCTCTTGTCCGCCTGATCCGCTCCTCGAACTCCTTCCGTTTTCGACCGCGATATTCATGCAATTCTTCAAAATCCTCCACCCGTTGTCTGGGCGCACGAAATTGAGATTCTTGTCGCTCTTGCGCCTGAAAGCAGTCATTCATACATTTCCTGAGTTATGTACGCATACTGCACAGACCTCTCGAAGCAGTTGCTCAGCTGTGATCTACAGGACTAATCGTGAGGGTCTTGTGCCAAAAGTAATCCAATTTGCTTACTTGAATCGCAGCTGGCGCTCGGTTTTTTATTCTTCCAACGAAAAATTAGTAATTCAACGGATAGTTAATGTTGATAGGCCTTACCGTGGGGCACGTCCATCTTGCATCGTGACAGTAAGTACTGGAGGTTGAAGAAAGGTGAAGTCTAAACAATGCAAAACAAAATAACTCCTTCCTTGTGATGATTGCTGCGCTTATCGAACCCACACACGTCTCGACCAGCCACCAAGCCAAATTGACTTCAAACTTCGGACAAGTCCTTGCCTCAGGCCAAGTTCCTATCCAAGCACTGTCTTAGTTGCAGTGATGCCGTGACACTCTCTCGTCGTGCGGCATCCATTGCTCTTGCTCTTCCTCGAGCTACAGTACGTTGACATCCAGCCGAGGCCCCTCAACATGCTCAAAGTACCCTGGCCAACGTTAGATCCGATGCTCACACCCCGAACCGTGGTCCACGTCTCCAAATACCACTAGCGAAAAATCCGCATATGTACATGGTGAATTCACACATTGATCATGACCCCGCAAGGTCCGCCAATCGAAATCCATAGACTAGCAGCGCCCTTCGTTTGACTTCGTTACACTACATACTATCACTAGCGTCATCTAGTTCTCGACACGCGCCAAGGATAGAAAATCGGACGTTGAGGCCTGGGAGTCGTTCTCGTCACCTTGTAGACATCTCGTTCGACTCGGACCCGAGATGCTGCCGTTCATGAACAAATGATACTTTTTTTTTACAAGTCGATGTTCTGTACTGAGGAGAGGCTGGTACTCGCTTCCGAATCCTCTCGCGCTCAATCAATGACGGATTTTACATCCGCTTTGGAGTTCGAGATCACTGTGCAATCGCGAACACTCGACACACTGAGGCACCGTTGTTCTAGACACGTTCCCGAAAACAATTGATGCCATGCATTCATAGCACATTCTTCACGGAGAGGGAGAGATTCGAGGATTTCCTCTTCGAATTGGTCTTGAAAGCTTCATTGCATGCAATCTTGAGAAACCGGAAATCTACTACGATATATAATCAGCGACCGCGGTAAATAATATTGCGTTCCACGCCCTTCATCCACTGTTCGCTTACGCATGTCATTTGGATGTGCATCGAGTCCAAAGACATGATCGTGACGCGACGGTTTTTCAAAGATTACCTCCGTTCCACGCATGCTCGGGCCCTATCTCGATTTCGCTCGTCCAATACAAAAAGAGTAGAGGTCTGTTTTGAATCACTACGATGTCATTGTTCCCAGATCCTCAGCATGCACTTCAAGAGCCTTGTAATCATTGCCACTGCGAGTGAAATTGTTCTACCTGTAAATAAACTGCACCCATTAATATTGCTCCTGTTGACAAGCTTGTTGCACCACCTGCTTCAGCTGTCGACGACACATTTGCCACCACTATTAGACAATGTACAACCGATGACTTCGGCGTATGTGTCTTGTTAAAATCAAACCTCTCTAAAGGTTTCCTAATCCCTCGATACAAGAAATCGTCACTCTTAGAGACCTCATTCAAGAGGTAGCTCTATTTCATAGTTCTGCCCTTTTTTGTGGTATTCTGACTGTTGCACGATTCAAGCATCGACGCGAAGTTGCTACTGCCATCCGTAAACGGTACGGGGCCAGGGTCAAGAACCAGGAAAAGCTTGCCCCTCTCGAGGCAGTTTTGTCAATGTCGAACATACGGAATGCAGGCACTTCAGAACGCCAGGGAATGTTACAGTCGTGTGAAGAGGTGCGTCATTCGCAGAGTATTGTTGTCGCCCATCATCTTCATAAATCCAATGACAAAACTAGGTATTTTGTTGTTTTTTTTAAAAACTAAGATGTCGAATTGTAGAAGTTATAGTACAGATTATCGTACATGTATTCAATTACAAATAGAAATTATTAATTTCCATCTAATAAAACAATCCGGCCCATCTGCGTTGCTAAGATGGGCCTGGCCAATGTTGGTTTCCAAGTCTATTCCCAAGATATGGCACATTTATCAAGTTCTCTGTTTGCCACTTTTCATGTCACAAAAGCATTTCCACATCTTTGACATTTTTACCCATGCAATCCTGGGAGGACGGGTTGACTTTCAAGCTTTCTCCAGATTAAGTCTGAGTGGAGTACACCTTATGCTATATCCACATGCGGTATCTTTCCATTTCTTCAAGGGGCACATGGTGTAGCTGGTTATCACGCTCGCTTTGCATAAACTTGTTTGCGAGTGGTCTCCGGTTCGATTCCGGATGTGTCCATATATGTTTTTCTATTTGTCGTTTCAAGAGGTTCTCCTTCCGTTTTTTATTGCTCATGTGAAAATCGTCCCTTTCTGTGACTGATGGCCATCCCTTGACAAGGACTCCCGTGGTTATCATTGATGCTGACAATTTCAAGGAACACTTCTGGCTGGAATGTGCAAGGATTATGGGTACCCCACTGAGTCCATTGCCAACATCTTCACAGATATACTGCACATCTCACTACCATTTTCCTTGTTCTCCAAACTAGTGTTGTGAGGCCCTGGCTTGACCTTAAACAATGCGGGGCACTGGTAGCCCTTAAGCACCTCTTGAGATTTGCAGAAGCAACGAATTGAAATTAAAACACATCAATTTCTGTAAATTAAACCACAAATTACACTGCTTTCTTTGAGTACAGATTAGATGTTACATGGTCCCAGTATTATTCTTGCCTTGGTTTGGCGAATTTGCCCTACTTGTTTTGCATCTACAAGACCCATGATTTCATGGTCCGGCAAATCATTAGCTGGGCTGATTTGCAGCTGCACTCTACTTCCTGCCAATCTAATTGATGGCAAACCAGTAGTTATAAGTATACACTATTGTACAAAGCAAATCAGCGTATCCGCGGGAAAAAATATATATATGTATATGTATGAAAATGATATTAGAAGTTTATGTGTGTCGGACAATATGGATGGATACATTTTCTGTAATTTCTACGCGTTGAACCACCTGGGATAGATTGACACACATGACTCGACTGGACAAAAAGTGAGAGAGTAGATTACTCACAGTTCACCCTTATCTGTGAAATTCTCGAACTTCTTTTCCTCTACACACGTGCACAATGAAGACTCTGCAGGGCATCCATACTCCCAACCTTGGTGTTGATATCTATAACGAAAACGTTACTTGTTAACGTGAATCAGATCATCAAAGGCAGCGACAGACCCCATGTCTTTGAACTGAAAAGCTTGGTCCTTACGAAGCGTCATCGCGAGTCCATAAGAATGAATAGGCGCATCACCCCAGCGCTCGTAGAAGAAACCTATACATGAGGAGTCGCTATGTCAACGACTGGGTAGGTATCAATGGATCGACTTACCACCGGTTCGGTCTAAGAAATCAAATAGGCGCGTGTAAACGGGGTGTTCCCATACACTTCGATGTGAAATTTCGAAATTATCCTGAGAAACATGAAGAACATGAACCGGGCTAGTGTTGTTGGCGATTATATGTACTCACATACATACACCGTCCCGTCCACTCCTGATTTCCTGCTTCGCCACGCATGGCCTTCGCCACACGTTCAACATCACCCCATGCGAAGCCTAGGTTAGCACCGGGAGGGAATTCTTCATGATCCGCCATAAATGCGGACACATTCGAGGCCAATGTAGGTTGAACCCAATCTCCATCAAATGATACCTGAACGAAACCTGTACGTTGTGTGTCAGTAAACGGACTGTATTGCGCAAGGAACAGTGATGTACCATAGACTGCATTATTATCGACCAGACGCTGGAATGGGTCGTACGGCTAGGGCGTTTGGCATGAGTTAGATCTCGAAATTGGCCTAGTTCTCACAATGTCACAGTGAAACTCGATATCCGTATCGAGCCGCCAAAGCCATTCATACGACTGTAATGCTGGGTGATTCCAGAAGAAACCTGAACCAAATATGGGAATCAGTTAGATTCCAAGAGACGGTAAATTTAGCGCTCATCAGATGTGTCATCACGGACCTGAGTACCATCGACACATCGCTCGATATCCATAGGAGAATCTCGGAGTATATGTCAACTTGAGGACATTCGAGAAAACTCCAAGGTTTACCCAATTTTTTCCTTTGATGCCTGGACGAGTGACATGTCGAGAGATTCTGGGACGTCCCATTGAGATCTGGGTACTTCAGCTGACGAACATTCTAAATACCAGTCCAACAGTTGACTGGGATAAACTTACCAAATTTCGCTCGACCCTCGGTGATATGGTTTATCCTTTCCTTCTGCACCTCCGTGACCTCATCGTACTCCCCCTCAACCGTGAACAGGATATATGGGTATTTGAGCTTGCGGTTGAATCGATCTTCCACGTTTTTGAGAGCTAACGTCGCTTCTTGTATTCTTGAGGGGGGTAGAAGCATGAGAATCACGCCATTAGGTCTCTTGTACTGCTGTGTCCAAGACTCAGCAAAGCTCTTGGCTGATGACCATCCGTGATCCCAGAAAACAAAAGTGAGGAGGGCAATAGTTACAATGACGATTGCAATGATCGATCGCGGTCGAAGGATGGAGGACAACGACGGAGACATGCAGCGACGTGGAGGGAAAACAGTGATGCCTCCAGTGGCCTGAGTAAATTGTCGTATTTTATAGAGAACGTGATCTCCATCGGATGTTAAACTGACCACCATTAAGCGCTTGCGTGAAAGCATCATTGTGAATTTTCCCAAGCATATATGTAGAAAAATTATGTCAGAGATATTGATGTGTGTAAAATGTCAAACCAAAAAGTAGAGGGTAACTGATGGACAATGAGACTCCGAGACGATGTCTATGGGTATATTTCCTGCGATTTCTATGCGTTGAACCACCTGGGACCGATGGTCACACAGAACTTAAAAAGACGGAAAGCGATAGAGAGTAAACTACGCACAGTTCACCGTTATCTTTGAAGTTCTCGAACTTCTTTTCCTCTACACACGTGCACAATGAAGACTCTACAGGGCAACTATATTCCCACCCTTGGTGTTGATAGCTGAAACGAAGACGTTACATGTTAACCGTAGCAAATCAAATCACCAAATGCAGCAACAGACCCCATGTCTTTAAACTGAAAAGTTTGATCCTTGCGAAGCGTCATCGCGAGCCCATAAGAATGGATAGGCGAGTCACCCCAACGCTCGTAAAAGAAACCTAACATGAGTCATTATGTCAACAACTGGTTAGGGTCAATGGATCGACTGACCGCCAGCTCTGTCCAAGAATTCAAAAAGGCGTGTGTAAACAGGATGTTCCCATACACTTCGATGCGAGATTTCGAAATTGTTCTGTAAAACATGGAAAACATGAACGGAATAAAGTTCCCAGAGGTTACATGTACTCACATACATACACCGTTTAGTCCACTCCTGATTTCCTGCTTCGCCACGCATGGCCTTCGCCACACTTTCACTATCACCCCATGCAAAGCCTAGGTTGGCATCGGGTGGTAATTCTTCATGATGATTCGCCATGAATGCAGACACGTTCGAGGCTAATGTAAGCTGGACCCATTCTGCATCAAATGTTATCTGAACAAAGCCTGTACATCATGTCAACGGACTGCATTATGCAATGAACATTGATGTACCGTAGACTGCATTATTATCGATCACACGCTGGATTGGGTCGTACGGCTAGAACGTTTTCGACATGAGTCCAATGGTAATATTAGTATTAGCCTAGTTCTCACAATGTCACAGTGAAACTCGATATCCGTGTCGAGCCGCCAGAGCCACTCGTATGACTGGAATGCTGGGTGATTCCAGAAGAAACCTGTACCGAATGCGAGAGTCAGTTAGAAGAAATATTTTTCCAAGGAGAGAGTATAGATTCAGTGCTCATCAGATGTGTCCATCACTGACCTGAGTACCATCGACACATCGCTCGATATCCGTGGGAGAACCTTGGAGTGTATGTCAGTTTGGGACATCCACAAAAGACTCCAAATTTTACCCGATTTTTTCCTTTGATGCTTCGACGAGTGACTTGTCGAGAGATTCTGGAACGTCCCAGTGAGATTTGGGTACCTCAGCTGATGAACATCCTCAATACCAGATCCAGGAGTCGACTGGAATAAACTCACCAAATCTCGCTCGACCCTCGGTAATATAGTCTATCCTTTCCTTCTGCACCTCTGTGACCTCATCGTACTCCCCCTCGACCATGAACAGGATATATGGGTATTTGAGCTTGCGGTTAAATCGAGCTTCCACGTTCTTGAGAGCTAACGTCGCTTGTTGCACCCTTGAGGGGGGCAGAAGCATGAAAATCACGCCATTAGGTCTCTTGTACTGCTGTGTCCAAGACTCAGCAAAGCTCTTGGCCGATGACCATCCGTGATGCCAGGGGACAAAAGTGAGGAGGACAATGGTTACAATGAAGACTGCAATGATAGATCGCGGTCGCCGGAGGATGGAAGACAACGACGAAGACATGGAACGACGTGGAGAAAAGGCAGCCAGGACAGATGCCTCGAGGAAGCAGGAACTGAGTAAGCGTCGTGCCGTTATAATACGTGATAGGGCGTTGGAGACTGTCCATCATCAAACGTGTGCCTGAAGGGATACACTGTGCACATCCGTCACTGGCAGCGACAACTATGTTATGTATCTCTATCCTTGGAACACGGAAACGAGCAAAAAGAAGTCGACAAAGACATCTAATTTGATTCAGAGATGTCATCGAACTCCAAGGCACAAGAAGCCGAAACAAACAAGAGTTGAAATTCAATTCTTCAGAGCAACTATACTTAACTGTATTCGACTGGACGTCGCATCAGAATTGACTCTCCTGCATTTACATGAATCAAGTAAGGTCAAGATTGATACTTTATGGAGAACTATGTAAAACTCAAATGCCCATACATAATAAGTCTAGAGCCTGTAAGCACAAAGGTCTCGATAACCTCTAGAACAGGGGTGTGTCATGTAAGTTGTTGATTCCCTATCCTGAGTAGTGTCATCTAGTCGAAAATCCTTCTATGGTCACCTCAGTGTTTCAACGTTCAACGTTCAAGCCTCAATACGGCAATCAGCCTAGATTGAGTCGATGAAAGTCGATTTCTTCCCTCGTTTTTTGATTGTCGGCTATCTCCGCAGGATGGGGCTTAAGTATCCAAGTTGAAAGAACCTCGAGGTTGTAGATGTGTACGACTCGGTACGCATTCGCAGACGCTCCTCGGATACGATTTACCTTGCACAGGACTTGATTTTCGACTGACGCCTACTTTAATCTTCCGTTCGTCCTCGTGCACATATCTACTTATAAAAGTTGTTCGTAAGGACGTGTCTCTTCAAAGCTCAGAGATGTCGCCTTTCTTGCTTCTTCCAACAGAACTGAAGTTGTACATCATGTCGTTTTTGGATGTTGAGAGTATCCTTCTCATGCGTTTTGTAAGTGCTGAATCGACAAAAGCGTCCTTGTCTCATTACATCTAAATAGGTATGTACTGCTTTGGTGCCGATAACGAGATCACGAGGATTATGGTTTGCTCTGCTGCACAAGAGCAGAGCTATCCTTCCATATTCATCGTACGTCCGGTCTCTTGTGCAGCAGAGTGACTCGGATATTTTGCCGGCCATTGTTGAATTAGCAATGATTTACGCCTGTCGTTCGGCTCTAACGTGGCCCAGACCACGCATGCGACAGCCTACCCAGTTACATACCCCAAGTAACAGCGGTTTCTCTTTGTTGTTTATGGAAGTATTCTTGGATAGATGGTTACTATATGGATATACTGAAGGTCAAATCTACCTTTGGGATATCGATCCAGCCAACTCCGATTCACTCCTCGATGACGGTAGGCCGGCGCCTCGTCAATGTGCAAGTATGGATTTAGGTTCTCGGAACTGGGCGTCTCTCGTTGCATCACTTGATGCATCAAACGAGTACATCATATTCGCGCTCATGCGAGCATCCATGTAGGTGTGCTTTTTATCGCAGATCTCGAAGTCACTTGACATGTAAGATTAGACCGTCAATAACACGAATCTATCGCATCCGTATTCGGTATGACCCTAGCGCTGTACTTGACGGCACTACTTTCGAGCTACTTTACACTGTAGTCAGCCGCGTACCACAGCTCGTTAGAATGATACAGCCCGTCATGCAACTCATGGTCCTATCCGGTCCAAGTACCGTTGATATCGTTGTTGCACCCACCTGTGCGACCGCCTCCAGGGACGTCAGAGGAGAAATTGTAAAGAAAATGAGTATTACACCAGACAACTTTGATGGATTGGTAAGTAGGCCCCGTCATACTCTTTCCGAGTCGTGATCAGCTGATTGATCTACAGATGAATGGTGTAGTTGATGCACGTATCATGGAAACGTATATCGTGGTTCTCAAGACGCGATCTATCGAAGTCCACCCTCTTGTAGCTGACCCGAATACAGAAGCCTCTTCAAGTTACTGTACTGCCGACTACGGTGTTCAAAATGACTTTCCACCTGCATCCATCTCTTTTCGGAACGTCTCGATCTCGGATCACACTGTCGACGAAGGAATCATTTCCTTCAGCTTTTATGGGTACGACTTCCTTCGGGGTATATTCAGCTTCGAAGTACGGATTATATCGAATGGATTTGTAACGAACCAGCACAGTCCTCTCCTTGATTTAAATTGCGTCGGGATATACCCATTGTCAGACAGTATCGAAGCAGCCAGCTTGCGTCTCTTTTCAACAGCAGAGATTCCATCAACCTCACATGCAAGCACTTCATCCAGCTCGAGAACCACAAATTCGAATTCGAAACTACCTATGAGAGCCAGGAAACACATCAGCGATACACTCAGGGAGCTGGGCATGAATTCTCCTGGATTCGTGATCACGATGTCTTTGGGCTCGCAGGGTAAACGTGCCGTATGGGTGGAGAGACAACGATCGAGTAACATTCACGAAATCTTTGTTTGGCAGAAAGAAGAAGGAGAAAATGAGGTTATCATTCCTCGTCGCCGAGTGTATCGCACAGAGTCATCTCATTCGCGAGGTGAGTGATTTTATTGGGGAATCGCGTCTGATACTGACTGGACATGTTCGACAGAGGATCTCACACATTGCGCAATCGGCGAGGTCAGCGGCACTATCATCTTGGGAAACCGAGGAGGAGATGTCTCCATCCTAAGAGTAGACCTCTAATGTCTTCCTAAGACTTTGTGAAGATTCGCCAAGGCTCCGTGGAGTCACTTACATCCAATTTGCGTCGGGGATTCCATTTATGGCAAAACAACCAACGCCCGCCTAGCTCAATCGGATAGAGCGTCAGACTCTTACTTAGGCAGGTGCATCTGAAGGCTGCGAGTTCGACCCTCGCGGTGGGCTAGCATTGCAATGTTTTTGCCTGCAATTCAATTGTTTTGACTCAGTCGGACTGGTAAAGGCATTAATAGACAGCGTTTTGACAAATTTGCGCGCCAAGTTTATTGGGGGTGGACAAGTCAAAACTTGAGTTGTTTGACTTGGATCACAGAAAGTGTTGCGGAATTGGTTCCATGTCGATATTTGAAATGTGTTTAGTAGTTAAGTGTATAAACATATGCATGATCATCTAGATATTCGTAAAGGTTGCGTAATAGACTTTTTCGCGCCCCACCAAATGACGTTGTATTTTTGGCAGCGTCACCAACGGATCTATATTGATAATTCAAACTAGATAACACATTTAATAAGCCCGCCTAGCTCAATCGGATAGAGCGTCAGACTCTTACTAGGTAGTGGCATCTGAAGGCTGCGAGTTCGACCCTCGCGGTGGGCTATTCTGATGTCGTGAGCAAATCGATGCTTTTTTTCCATCTTGTGGTTCTGCCTCATTGATTCTTTTTGTTGACAACGAGAAAATTGTCTCTTGACATCAAGCCAACGGATAAAAATAAGGCAATGCACTCTGTATTTACCTTGCTCAAAGTACCTACCTTCATTACATGGGCTAGCATCCTCAAATATAATTACGCTCTAACTTAGTTAGCTCCCTTTTCTCTTTTGTACGTATGTACATACTTGATTCGTTCATCATCGATCCTGTTCTGTTGCGTATTCCCGTCTGTCTACGGCACCACCGGGACGTTATATACTCGTTCTCCCGGAACGAGATAGCATCCCTGATTATTCTAATATCTTCTTATCCGTGATCTTGATGAGATAGCATCAATATTCCTGATTTTTTTTCCGATTCGTTGTTATCCGTGCCGTTCACTTTGCAGCCGAAGCTGGTATTTTCTTAATCAGAACCCTACATGATGGTCATAATACTCTATTCAATCATCTAGATTTCCGAATAGTATGGGGCAAGGTGAAGTTCAACTGTCAAACCCCATCTGAACAAATGAATCATATAGAGGTTCGCTTGAAAGCAGAGAAAGTGTGCCTGCGTCCCGAGTATAACCAGCTAATGACGAAAGATGCTCGGTGACCCAAATCGACCATAAAAGTCTATTTTCTCGGGTTTGTCAGCGCTGTGTCTACCGATTACAACCCCATCCGGTAGTATGTCGACAGAGCGACCTAAAAACCTAAGTATCGGGTACCCTTCTTAATGGAGCGCCTGATGGACGGAATAAACAAAGAAGTCTATTAACGCCGTGAATTAGAAAATTGTTATTACCTCTTGCTCATGAGGCTAGAGCACTTATCCCATTTCAACTTACAAACTGCATTGGCAGATATAAGCAGAGGCAATAAACTAGCGCAGTTCTTGGTTTTGACTGCTATGAGCCTGGTTGGAAGCGAAGGATTACAATGACGGCTGCTGGACCATAGTATTCCAATGGAGTGGCTTGCCAGTGAGAGGACCTGAGGTCAACATTCATGGACGTGATGTGGTTAAGCTTGGTTACTGGAAGTACTCGATCAGGTGTCGGTGGAGGACCACACGTAGTTTACGCTTTAGGACTTTTGATACAGCATATTAGATCGTCGCAGCAATTTGAAGGGACGCCACGGCCAGCGGCTGCGTGATCGTGCGGAAGTCGCTGAGTAAGCAGAAAAATGCAGGTTGTTTTTTCAAGGTAACAACTTTGATCAACAACCCCCATCATCTACTCATAGATCGACCTCTTTTTTCTTCTTTTCACCGCACGAAAAGTTCCATAAAAGCGATCCTTGACACGACTTCAGATTTTAGTTCTCTCACTAATATGACAAATGGTCTTGTAAATGGCTCTACGGGAATTGAGGGGCAATTGGGTAAGTGCCAGCACCAGCGCCTCTCCTTTCCCGCTCTTCTCTAACCACCTTGGATTGGTAGCTTCCCTCAACCTCGGCAAAACTACTTACATTCCTCCCCATATGAGGAATGTGCAGCGGGCTGCTCCCCCTTCCACCAACGGGTAAGACAACTCATTGTCTGAGTCGTAATACAACCTCATGTTTTATTACAAAGAAACGGCTGGGCTGATTCCCGATCTGCCACGCCTCCTGCAGCTGCCCGTGGCGGCTACGGGAGTGGTTACGACCGCAGCCGAGGAGCTTTTTCGAGCAACGGGACTCGTGGAAGTAACTGGAGTTCCCCAGGTGTCTCTTCGAACTGGGGTTCTCCCAATCGTGAATCTAGTGGCCCACGCGAGAGCTTTGGGTATGGCACTTGGAAGGACGCCAAACACGTCGTTGGCGGTCGCAACATGCGTCTTGAGAAGGAGCTTTTCGGCGACGCTTCTGATCCCTCCAAACAACACACCGGCATCAACTTCGAAAAATACGATGATATTCCCGTAGAGGCTACAGGCGCTGGCGTACCTGAACCCGTTCTGTCGTTTACGAGCCCTCCTTTGGATCCCGTTCTTTTGGAGAACATTGGATTTGCTAGGTACACCACCCCTACCCCCGTTCAAAAGTACTCCATCCCTATCGTTGCCGGAAGCAGAGATCTGATGGCATGTGCACAAGTAAGACAGCTTTCTCAAAGTTTCTACGAAGTCTGACTCGTTCCCGCTCAGACCGGCTCCGGAAAGACTGGAGGTTTCCTCTTCCCTATCCTTTCGGCATCCTTTACCCAGGGCCCTCGTCCTCCCCCAGAGTCAGCAAATGTTAACAACTATGCCCGGTCGCGTAAGGCTTACCCTACTGCTCTTGTCCTCGCTCCCACCCGTGAGCTCGCCTCCCAGATTCATGATGAGGCCCGCAAGTTTGCTTATCGCTCTTGGGTTCGCCCCGCGGTCGTTTACGGAGGTGCGGATATCAATCAGCAGCTCCGGCAGATCGAACGTGGGTGTGATCTCCTCACTGCCACCCCGGGCCGACTTGTAGATCTTATTGAACGTGGCCGTATTAGCCTTGCGAACATTCAGTACCTTGTTCTTGATGAGGCTGACCGCATGTTGGATATGGGTTTCGAACCCCAAATCAGGCGTATCGTTCAGGGAGAAGACATGCCTGGCACTCACGAGCGCCAAACACTCATGTTTAGCGCCACGTTCCCTCGTGACATTCAGATGCTCGCAAAGGATTTTTTGAAGGATTACATCTTCCTCTCTGTTGGTCGTGTCGGATCCACCAGCGAGAATATCACTCAGAAAATTGAATACGTCGAGGACCATGACAAGCGCAGCGTCCTTCTCGACATTCTCGCAAGCCAGTCCGATAACCTCGGTTTGACACTCGTATTCGTCGAGACCAAGCGCATGGCCGATATGCTCAGTGACTTTTTGATGGCCAACAATCTCCCCGCAACCTCTATCCATGGTGACCGTTCCCAGCGCGAGCGCGAACAGGCCCTCCAGACTTTCCGTACCGGCCGTACCCCCATCCTTGTCGCCACCGCTGTTGCCGCTCGTGGTCTCGATATCCCCAACGTCACGCACGTCGTGAACTACGACTTGCCGTCCGACATTGACGACTACGTGCACCGCATCGGACGTACTGGACGTGCGGGAAACACGGGTCTTAGCACGGCCTTTTTCAATCGGGGCAACCGTAACATTGTCCGTGAGCTCGTAGAGCTGTTGCGCGAGGCAAATCAGGAGATCCCGAACTGGCTTGATACAGTGGCCCACGAGGTGTCGTTCGGCAGCAGCGGTGGGTACCGCGGCCGCGGTGGCCGTGGACGTGGCGGAGGAGGAAGCCGTATGGGTGGTAGGGACTACAGGGCTGGAGGTGGAAGTGGAGGTGGAGGTGGAGGTGGGTACAGTAGCCCGAGGAGTAATGTTGGTGGATGGGGTGGAGGACACAGTAACGGAGGGTACGGCGGCGGTGGACCCAACAGCTGGTGGTAAATCCACTGCTTCCGCTGTTATCACAGAATTGCTGCTGCTGCCCCGCCCTCGCCTGTCCCCTGGTCCCGTCCTCTCGTTCTCCCGCTCGTTCTCCGACTCGCACAGAAACAGAAAGCCGAAACTTTACAAAAAAATTGTCCCGTCAGCCGCTCCTCTCAATCCTTTCTTCATGCACGGATACACCCACAGTTATATATAGCTGTGGGCGACGCCCGTGCCCGCACTCGATCTCGACCTATAGATGAACACGAACGATTTATTGTTCGACTTTTTCCATGCGCTGCTCTTAATGACCCGCTCCCCGTCTCGTCTCGTCATGACCATTCCGACATCAATCTTCTATATCTACACCAGGCGTGCCGTGGCCGCTTAATTCTACCATGCATGATCTTCTCTCGTCCATCCAAAACCGCGCAACCAAGTATAATTATACCAAGTTTCTAGAAGTGGCTCGTTTGCGTGCCGCACCATTCCATCCATCCGTCCATCAACGTTGCTTTTTCTCTTCTGTTCTTCTCGTCATCAATTAGTCTGGCTATCGTCGTCCGTTTCTCGTCACGCTTTTGCGTGATACACAAGATATACCCACCGACCCACCGCAACCCCATCCCACGTAATGGCATCCAAGTATTGCGATTGACCGCCTCCTATCGAGTATCGTATCAACAACAAACGACGCGCCACGGACTCTTTTTGCTGGACTGATACCCTCATCCCCTATTTCGCCCTCGCCCCCTCGCACGCACGCACGCACGCATCAACCCATCGTATTGTTATAGATCTGCACACGCACACGCTGTTTTCTCTTTCTACACGACCCTGCATGACATGACACGAGACACTTTTGTTTGAGAGCATCGCATAGCTTATGTTTCCGTACTCGTACTTCTGCTTATTGTACCTTAGGTCTCCGTCGAGTATTTTCTTTTTTTTTCTCTCCCTTTATTTTCTAAATTTTTCTTGTTTCTTGTGTGTGTGTCCCTCTCTGTATGCCCCCTTCGTATACATGCACATGCACTTTTCATTCCCTCTTTTTGACATTTTCTCCCGTCTCGCATCCATGATCTTTTTCTGTTTCTGAGCGCGTTATAGTAGTTAACTATATTTTATATACATAGTACAGGCAGCAGACGCATAAAATCCCCGAAGAGTGAGCCATCAAGACAGCTGCTACGCTTTGGCCGCCGATAAGGACACTTCTGAGACTCGGGTAGAGGACAAAGGGCATCCCTTATTCCTTGTATGTAGTCCATCAAGTCAGGTCACATCCATCACGGCGTCCGTCGATAATAATAATTTACCGAGAGTGACCCACCCACGCACAACAACCCGAGGGGTGTGTGTCGCTTTGTTTCTCTGCTTTTGTCTCTTGACCCATCGTTCTCTGCTATACTCTTCACTGCATATTCGACACACACACGCTTCCCCTGCTACTTGACTTGTTTTTATCTATCTGAGGAGATTCATTCGTCATCACGAGAGAGAAAAAGAAAGTCGTATTTGGAATTTATACATACATATACAGTACACGTCAACCCCCTCCCCACTTCGCACCCTTCAAGCTCCGGCGCATACACGGGGTTGGTTACTACTACGTTCTCCTTCTTGGATAGACGTCTCCGGTTGCTTCACATTTTGGAGAAGGAGGATATTACAAGTGTGAACCACTACAGGCGAGTACATCGTCGCTGTTTTCTTGCCGTTTATTTGCGTTGTTCTGAGGGTTTTGTGTGTGCTTCTTTTCCCCCCCCCTTCCCCCGTGCAATCCAAAATGCACAAAATGCAAATTGTGATACGATACGATGCGATGCGATGCGATGCGATGCGATTGTTCCACTGGACGAACGGTTCCCCCGGCTTCCTTGGTCCTTGGTCCCCCTCCTTCTCTCCCTCTGCTCTCTGCGCTGATAATCCCGAAATTAATTTTTCTCGAAAATTTGGTAATTATGTAACAAAAATCCTGGAAATTAAATTATCCACCCACCCACACCGACTTGATCTACGTTTCTGGAACGGGAACAAACGACGACGACGACGACGACATTGCTTGGATTGGACTGTAATCGCAACTTGATCGTCACACGTGTCCTCCTGGTGTTGCACTCGTCTTCGTGCCACACCCCACCGCACCACACCCACGCTGCCCACGCCCACGCCCACGTTGTTACGCCCGCACCACATTTTTACTCCCTGCTCTGGGTCTTTCAATTCACAATAACACCCCACCTGCCCCGATCGTACATACACACCATCAAAAAAAAAACCTCCGAAAACCGAAACTTCTTTATCTCCACAATCACCTTAATCAAATCAAATCAAATCCCCATCACCACCATCACCATCAAATATTGAAATCGTTATCAAACCCTACCCTCTGAAAAAAAAAACAACAAACAAACAAACCCCGCGTAAATCGACGGTATTGACCGTGACTTATCCGTCCGAATCGATCCCGGCCGATCGTCGTATCGTATTCTTGACAACTCGCCACTCGACGCAAACAGCCAACAGACAACAGACCGAACAAAACAACGCAATTCAAAACGACAGCAAGAGTAACTGTAACAGCTATACCACCCCCCACCTCAAGAACAACAACAACAACAACACCGATGCCACAACCGCCACCGCAAATGCAAACGCAAACGCAAACGCAACCACACGCGGAGACGCACGCACCCCCTCACCCGCCGCCCGCGCCCCCACCCGTACCCGTGCACTCGCATCCCCCTCCGCACTCGCATGCATATACGTATCCCCACGGCTTGTTGGGACACGGACAGGCGCAGATACAGACACAAATACAAATACCAACGCACTACCGCGCCCCGACCCCAAATCCGAGCCCGACACATGTACAGACACAGACGCTGACGCAGACGCAGACACAGACGCAGACACAGACGCAGACACAGACGCAGACACAGATGCAGTATTTTGACGACCAAGCCTCGACGACGATGGTGCTGACGCGCCGTATCAAGCCGCTCCCGCGTCGCGGTGTGCTGGCGCTGGGGTATACTCCTCACCCGCCCGTGACACCGTCTACGCCGCTACATGCGTGTGGGTGTGGATGTGGGTATGCGTATGCGTATGCTGCGCAGGCGCAGGTCCCGGCGCAAGCACAAGTACAAGCACAGGCACAGGCACAGGCACAAGTACCACCTCAAACCCAAGCACAAGCACAATTACACGTTCCGGCGCCGGCGCCGGTGCTAGATGCGCCAACGATCCAAGCGCAGCTGCACAGCGTCCTGCTGGCCGCGGGACTGGACCCGCTGTTGCTCCCTGCGCCTGCAGACCTCGCGGCGTCACTTGCGCAGCTTGCGAGGTGTGGTGTGGGTGTTGGTGCGGGGCTTCCGATGCCTCCGATGCAGATGAACCCGATGGGGATGGGGATGGGGATGGACCTGTCGATGTTGGTGCCGCCGTTGAGTGTGGGGCCTGGTGCCGGCGAGCATGGGCAGGATGAACTTTTGGAGCAGGATGGAGAAGTGGATGGAGAGGTGGATGTGGAGACTGATGCTGATGCGGATGGAGATGGGGATGCGGATGGGGATGCGGATGGACGACCGGTACGACAGGGTAATACGAAGAAACGAAAGGTGCCGTCTGCGCATCACGGGCATTCGCATTCGCATTCGGGGCATTTCGTGTCGCATGTCGTGGAACGGGAGCGGGAGCGGAGTCCGGGTCGGGAGCAGGAGCGTCAACATGAGCCAGGGACGGGGCAAGAGGGGGCGGGGGCGGGTGTAGATGGGGTCCAGGAAGAGACGTGTGCGCGCGCGAAGAAGCGGGTGGCGAGGCGGCGGCCGGGGAAGTTGTTGCTTGCTGCGCGGGCGGGTGTGGCGCTGAAGGAGGCGATGAGGGCGAGGAGGCGGCAGCTTGGGGCGGTGTTTGGGAGTGGGAGGAAGAGAGAGCGCGAGCGTGAGGGGGATGTGGAGAGTGAGATGGCGGTGGAGCAGGCGTTGGCGTCGTTGGTGCTTTGTACCGGCACGGGGATGAAGGTGAGGCTGTCGAGGAGGAGGAAGGTGTGTGTCCAGAGGGGCGTGCGCAGGACCGGGCGGCATCCTGATCAGGCGCCGTTTCCGGTGCTGGCGAGGTTTGAGTTTGTGTGGGAGAGTCCTTGTGGGTTTTTTGTTTTTCTTTGATTGTGGGTAATGTTGCTGATATGTGTGTGTGTGTGTGTAGCGTCGACGCGGATGAGGAAGGTGAGGGAGGAGATGGGGAGGCTGAGGAAGCGGGCAGAGGGCGAGCTGGCGCGGCAAGCGCGGGTTGCGCGGAAAAAGGGGGCGCGGGCGCGGGCGAGGAGGGGCGAGGGGAAGACAAAGGCTGCGCGCGGTGGGGCGGGGCATGGAGGCGAGATGCCCGCAGAGTTTTTGGACCCCGCGACGGGGCTCGTCGTCTCGCACCCTGCGCCCACGTCCACGCCGACAAACGTCCCCGAGAAGAAGAAGAAGAAGAAGAAGAAACAGAGCGCGCTCGCGAACGCGTCGAACCCGCATCATCTGAGGAACTACGTGCCGTCGCGCGTGCCGCACGGGGGCGCTGGTGCGCCGGCGGGAGGCGGGGACGTGTTGAGCCCGATTCCGCTGCGGTTCCTTGGCGCGGACATTGCTCGGGGGCGAGGGCGCGGGACGCCGGGTGTCAGTGCGGGAGAGGAGTGGATCTGCGCGTTTTGTGAGTACGAGTTGTTTTTTGGAGACGAGGGCGCGTTTAGACGGGCGGTGAGGGCGCGGAAGAAGGTTCTGAGGCGTCGTCGGCGTGCGCGGGAACGGGCGGCCCGGGCGGCACGCGGGGGGGTTGTGCCGGCTGCGGGGGACGAGGGCGAGACGCAGGAGGAGGAGGAGGAGGAAGTTGAGGATGGTGACGAGGAGACGGCGGGCGGGGACGAGCACGTGCAACGCGTCGCCTCGGACGGGTATGGATAGGACATCAAAAAAAAGTAATATTAGAAATAATTAACGGTGTTGACTTGTGTTGTGGTGGTGCGTGGTTTGCTCTGACGACAACGATGGCGTCCGACGGGCGATACGTCTACTACGAGTACCCGTACTACGAGTCCCCGCCGCCGCGCCGTCCGCCGGCGCCGGCCACCCCGGCCACGCCGACAACGCCGCCGTACGCCGGACCGTACCCGCCGTATGCGTACCCAGCGCAGCAGTGGCCGCCCGAAGCGTGGGCGCACTACTCGCCGCCGCAGTACCCGCCCCAGCAGCACTACCAGCCCCCGCCCCCGCAGCCCCACTACGATGACCGCCCCTACGCCGTCCCCCCGCCCCCCAGCAGCGCCTCCTCCGCCTCCACCGCCTCTGCCTCCACCAGCCGCAGGGACACCCACCCCAGTCCCAGCCCCCACGACAGGGACAGGGACCCCCCCAGCCCCCTCCCCGAGCCCCGTCTCGACTTTTTGAGCGTGAGTCGGTGTGTGTGTGTTACCTGGCGTTGGCTGACTTTGAGCAGATACTCGACGCGTACCGTCTCGTGCTCGAGGACGGCTCGGCGGCGGCGGCGACGGCGCCGTCGCTGCAGCTTGTAGACCGCATGCGGGCCAGCGCGGCGCAGGGCGTGCAGGCGGTCGAGGCGGTCAGACTGGGTGTCGAGGCGCTGGAGAGGGAAAAGGCGTTGGTGAATGGGCAACAGCAGCAGCAGCAGCAGACGCAGGCGGAGACGCAGCCACAGGCGTTGCAGGTCAGTACACCGTGTTTGGATGTGTGTGCGTAGACTGACTTGTGGCCAAGTAGAAGTCAGAAGACGAGCCGCCGTCTCCGAATCCGAGCGCCGGTGCGGCGCCGGGGGCAAACGCAGGCGCGAGCACGAGCGGCGCAGGCGGAGGGGGCGGCCCGGGCGCAAGCGGGGAAACCGCGCAGACGTGTCTAGGGTGCAAAGCGACGCAGACGCCCGAGTGGCGCCGCGGTCCCATGGGTGAGTCATTCCCTCTACCCGCCCGCCCCACACCCCGCCCATTCTATCTCCAGGCCCACGCACGCTCTGCAACGCCTGCGGCCTCGTCTACGCAAAAATCGTACGTCGCGCGTCCGCTCCGTCTTCCCGCACACGTTCCTGATGTTCCTCTTGTGTGTGTGCGCGTGCAGATCAAGCGCCGCGTGCGCGATGAGGGGGGCGAGGGGGCGCTTGGCGCCGCGGGACCGCGGGGGTATGCCTCGGGGAACCGCCCGGGCGCCGGCGGGCGCGACGACGAGTCGGAGGAGAGTGAGGGCGACGGCGAGGAGTACGAGTCGGGGAGCGAGGCGGGCGGGTGAGGCCCGCCGCCTGGGATCGGGTTTACGCCCCTGTTCCTCCCTCCTTGCTTGTCTTTTTTTTGGGATCTGGTTTGGTTTGTTTGTTTTATTTCTTGGTCTTTTTTTTCTTCTCTGTTTTCGCGCTAGCTTACTCTTCCACCCCCCACTGCCGGTTCGCTCGGTCGAGTCGATCTATCTCCCCCCCTCCCCCTTCTTGATGTGCCAGCTCCAGCTCCAGCCAAGTATATTATTAGTCTCAGTTCTATCCCGCCCCACCTCCGCACCGCACCCCTTCGTCTTACATACATACCTAACACTATCTACGTCTCTTCCATTTTACTTACGTATCTACACATGCATATATGTACGTGTTCGTTGTTCGTGTATGTAAACCGTACCGTACTGTACCCACCATCACATCACCTTTTTTGTTCTGGTTTGGCCGACCGGGGCCCACCCACCCTTTTCGATCCAGTGGTCATGGGCATTGGTATGGGCTGGGAGGTGTAACCTGGTTCTGTGATGCGCTGCTGTTTGGCTGTTGTGATTTCGCGTACGTCACTCGGTCGGTCGGTCGGTCGGTCTGGGAGTCTGGAGTTCATATTGTATCGAATCGAGTGAGTCTGCTGCGTTTTCTTTTTTTTTTTTTTTTGCCTGTGATGAGTAGGTTACCTATTAATGAATGTATTTGTGTGTGTGCAGGTTTTTTTGTGGTGTGTGTGGGGTTCTTCCTCCCCCCCGCCCCACCCTCCCCCAGGAAAAAAAAAACACGAACGAACAGGAAGAAGAAAAAGAAAGATAGGAAGGAGTTGGTTGTGGTGGTGGTTCCCCGCGCGCCCCCGCTACGTGTCACGGTTTTTTCTCGGCTGCCCAGTGGTACATATCACACGCCGAACGCCGCGTGCGCCTTGTTTCTGGTACCGGCCGGGGATACCGGAGGACGCGAGAATTGTACGGTAATTGTTCGGCCCCACGGGGGTGTACCGTGCCGCGTTGCGTTGTGGCTTCTTGTCCCGAATGTCGACGCGTAAGCGAAGAGAGATGGGATGACATGGGATGGAATGAGAAGAGGAGAGGAGAGAATAGTTTAGGTGTGTTCTTTTTCGTGGTCCAGGGATTTTTTGGGTTTTTTCTTCTCTTTTTTTTTTTTTTTTTACTTCTTCCTGATTGATATTCGTATTGTTGCAGGTTCGGCCATGGTGGGAGTTTGGAAGAACTGGCGTTTCGTCCCGCTTACGCTTGCGCTTACCCCCCCCCCCCCCCCTCTCTCTATTTAGGTTCCAAGTTTCTTGACGGACTCGCGCTTAGCACCGCACACACACACACACACATACTGCACGTATAAATTAAATTTATTTCTTCCTCGTTTCTCGTTCTCGTTGTCATTGTCTCATCACCATCATCGATCATCTTTGGGTACCACTTCACTTGGACACTTGGTTTTTTTTTTCTGACTTATTTGTGGCCCGCCGATTAGAGGTTGCGTGTAGCGCATGATTAATGCATGATAACAAAGAAAAAAATTATGAACTCCTCACCTCACATGACATGACATGATCCCACCGCACAGCGCTGGATTTGGGTGTCTGTCATCCTTTAGACGACTTGATCTTCTTTCTTGTTTTAGAAGCCTGCGGGGAATGGAACACATCATTTTTTTTTTCAAGCGCACAGCGCATGATGACAGCAAAAAAAAAAAAATCTCGGGACTTTGCCCACGAGTCCCCCCCACTCCCCTCCCCAAATTCACCCCACCCACAGCGCTGGATTTGGGTGTTTGTCGTCCAAAGAACTACCTGATTCTTCTTGCTTATCATGCAGGGCATGGGACGAAGCGTTATTATTTTATTTAATTTTTTCGAGGGGTTCGTTCTTCCATGGCCCGGGGCCCCGTCCGTGGCCTCCGGGGGTGTGATATACTACCCATTTGTTGTCGTCTGCGTATGACTGGCGCAGCCCCGCTCGCTTAAATTGTTATCACTCCATGCTATCATCAGCAGTCATCACGCGTCCTGATGGCAGTGCTGTACGGTCAGCTGCTTGGCAGCAAAAATCCCTGATCCGACGCATAAGGAAGGGGTACACGGCTCTTCTAAAGCCTATGGCTTTTACGCCACTTTTGGATTCCGTGGCGCCGTACGTACCGTACGTCCGTTACGTGCTTCTTGTGTGTGTGTGATGTATACCCCCGTTTTTGACGTTGGCGTGTGACTGGTGCACAGGGTGCTGTGCTGTCGCTCGCTTAAATTGTTATCAGTGATTGATTTGGACGTATCATGATTACTAACTAGGATGCATCATTAGTTACTTATGGGTACCGGTTTTAAATGAATGCCAGCTGCTGCGCAGTCAGCTGATACCTCCCCCGAGCGAAGCCACGGGAACAAGTGTGCACTGGGGGCAATACATGATCCGACTCTATACATACGGCTCTCGAGAAGAAGCCTATGGCTTTGCGTCGTTTTTTTTGGGTTCCGTGGCGCCGTGCTTCTTGTGTGACATGTATCCCTCTTGTGGCATCTGGCGTATGACTTGACTTGTTTAACTTTTTTTTTAAATCGTGGTTCATAAACGCATGCACTCTTTATGGGCTAAAATTCAGGCTGCGCAGTCAGCTGATGAGTACACGACCCAACCGATACCTCCATAGGTGCCCAGCAATCCCCTGATCCGAGATCCCGATGTATACAGCTCCCGAAAAGCCTATGGCTTTGCGTGTTCCGTGGCGTCTGACGTGCTTCTTGTGTGAGATAATGCCCTTTTTTGGCGTTTGGCGCATGACTGGCACAGTCGTTCGCTTAAAATGTTATCATAAACGCATCATGCGTTATGGTCTACTACTGCTCCGCACTGGCTCGCAGCTGATACCTCCACCGCTGAGCGAAGGCCACGGGAACAAGCTCAACCCACGGTCCACTACAATCCGCATTTTCTATTTTCTTGGATAGTACTTATACTTACTGAGTCAAACTCGTAAGGAACGACCCGTGTCGCCTTCCTTCTCCGGCGTAAAATAAATAACCTTGTCCGTGTGTACCGGGATCTCGCTGGCCAATCGCAGTACACCGCACCGCAGCTCTCACGCCGGCAGGACTCGGAATTTTACTCTGCGAGTGAATCCCCCTGATAGACCCGCCCCATGTGTTGATGGGAGATGGACTCTGAATAGATTGTGTCAGATAGGCTTGTTGATTGAGAACCGGGGAGGAGGGAAAGAAGAACTTGAAGAATAAATAAAAATAAATTACAGAAACAGACAGTGTATAGCAATAGGATGTTGCAGTAGAAATAATATTCAAAGCTTTTTTAGTCGTTTCGTTATCTATATCGAGGGGGGTCAGCTCTAATGCGGATAATCAGAAACCAGGAGTGTGTAGCGAAGGAACCCCGTTTTGTCACAGATAGTGATTCAATTCAATGTCCACCATTCACTTTTTACCATGCTCCGAGTCCGATCGGACGGCGCCGGCGTTTTGTTGCCGTTGATATTGTCAGAAGCCTGCAAGGAGCGGTGGTCCGGAGGGTTCTTGATGGGATCGAGGTTAAGCGTTAAGCACCGTGTCGCCTACGTGGACTATACCAAATAAGTATGATTCCTTGTATTTTGTGGGTGGCATACCTAGGTATGCGTGGTGTTTGCATGTGCTTGTAGTGAGAAAGACTTGAACTTGAACCTGTGTATAAAAAAAGGGAGATGAGATGGAGGAGCGAAGAGGTCCAGAAGCGGACGCCTCGCTATCCAAATCAATTTACTGGATAGTAATACTTACTATTTCGTTGAGGATCGAGAATCGAAAATACGAAATAGATAGTTTCCATTATGCACTACACGAGAAAAGAGTCAGATCTACAGTACAGGTCCGCGGCCTTGCTCAAAACCCGTAGTACAAATGTCGATGCCCCGAGACAAGAAAAATCTGGACCACAGTAGACATTGTACTCTACCGTATCAAATAATCCTTAACGCCCGCCTAGCTCAATCGGATAGAGCGTCAGACTCTTAATTAGGCAGGTGTATCTGAAGGCTGCGAGTTCGACCCTCGCGGTGGGCTATTATGCGCTTGTTTCGATGCATTTTTTGTTTTACACATGATATGAAGAAGCCCCATGTTTGACCATGTTGTATCTTTCATTTTGTCTTTAAGTATCGTGGAATATTCGTCAGAAGGGGTTTCTTGTCCAATGACTTAGAATAGAATGTCAATTACACTGGTGTGTCGCGTTATAGATGTAGAATAATCTGCCATTGTCGTCAGACTTTTAAGAACTTTACCTGATCAGCCTCGCGGTGGGCTGGAAGTCTGAACGGACGGTAAAATTTCTCATTTAGAGCAGTTTATTTGTCAACGACTTAGTGTCTTAATACCGCTGTTACATAAAAACAAGAATGAATGAATAAATAAATAAAATTTAACCGCCGGCAAGCTACACTACTGAGCTAAGAAGCGGGGATGACCTCTCGTCATGCCTGATAGGTTTGGGTTTAAGTTATCGTAGTTGTCCTTTGTCTTTCAATATTTTCGATCCATACATTGCCTATTTGCTTTTGTGTCGGTCTGTTGGCAGTTGGGCTCGTCGTCGTGCGTGATGATAGGGTGTTCGTGGTGTCAGTGGCTTTGCTGTTGGAAATTCGATCCACCATCTTCCCTCACCCCTACATATAAAAAAAGAATACACTTCTTTGTCGCCCGCCTAGCTCAATCGGCCAGAGCGTCAGACTTTTACGAACTATCATCTGAAGGCTGCGAGTTCGACCCTCGCGGTGGGCTATTTATGCGCTTGTTCCGATGCATTTTTTGTTTTGCACATGACATGAAAACCCATGTTTGACCTCTTGCCGCCGTGAATACACACAAGACGCATTTCCATTTTTATTGTGCCCTTTTGAGTGAAATCTGGCGACATTTGCCTCGAGCAGACCTTTTTCGGTTTACGCCACGCCACTCCGGGCCGGTGATATTTGGCAGAGATGGCGACGTAAAACAAGCGATTCACGAGACGTGGCAGAGCAGTCGCGTCGACATTTCGGCCAACTACCATGTCGCACTCACACTCACACGCACCAGGCGAGGCGCACTCACATACCCACTCTCATGAGCCTCCACAGAGTCCTCAGCCTCAGTCTCAGTCGCCCATGATGCCCACGCCAGACCCCGCACTCCAGGCACTCATCGACGAGGACTTCAGGCCCGTCCCGCTATCGCTTTCTGATGATCTAAACACGGCCTACTGTCTTCAGCACCATCTTGAGAAATGCACTGCTTGCGACGTCGACTTTGTCAACCTCAATCGCCTCTCAACAATGCTCGCCAACAACCCGAATCTCCTCTGTCCACCACCGCCTACGCTCGTGACACAGAAGCTGTCGCAAATAGTAACCACGACGAAAGACGAAGGAAACGTGCGTCTTTTCCAAAAGTCGTTGACAGTCCTCGCTCATCATTGCTTCTCAGTCATTGTTCAAAAACGGCCTGCACACTGCTGCTGTTAACCGCTACACAGGTGCCGCGAGCATGGCCATTAACCGACCGCCATGGGAAAACAACCAAGTTATGCGTGAAGAACTCTCGACTGTCATATCCAACCGCTCCGCAGCTTTCACTGAAGCCAGCGACTACATCTCAGCACTCGCAGACGCGGAAGCTGTTATTCTACTACGTAAACAGTGGAGCAAGGGTCACTTCAGAAAGGCAAAGGCGTTGGTTGGACTCCACAAGTTACGCGACGCAGCAGAAGCTGTGAAGCTTGGGCTGTCGTTCGAACCAAACAACAACGTGAACATTCATACATGTTGCCCGGTCTTTGTTATGTTGACGGCTTTCTAGGAACTTTTGCAATATCTCTCTGACATTGAGAAAGCCATGGTGAAGAAGCAAGAAACTAAGCAGGAGACGGTGCAGACAAAAAGCGAGCAGTAGGCTCGTGTTCTTTGGTCGCGTGTATAGTATTATTGTTTCTCCTTTGAGAATGCATTATCAGTGTACAATGTCTATGATACCAGATTTATAGGCCATATCCAAACTCTTCCAAACTGCGATGACTCGGTGCAAAGACTTCACGCCCATTTCGTTGTGTACTCACAGCCATCTTCCCTACCAACAAATCCATGAGCTTCTCACACATAACTGAAGGTTCCGGTCTGACCTACATCGATTTGCAGCAAGACACACCTCTGGTCTCCAAAACTCACGCGCCGAACCAGTTCCGCTTCTTCATGAACCTTGAGTAGTATGCCCCACCGGATACCTTGACAGCCGTCGGGAGAGGTTAATATTGCGTTATCTATGTTCACGAAAGGAACGACTCACATTTCCTGCGACAGCTGACGTAGCGCTAGCAGGAGCTATATTCACAGTAGCACTGGCAGCACTGGTTATTGCTGTCAAAGTAGGGAAACCAGCATTCACTGTAGCACTCGAGGCCCCGAAAGCTGCACTGGCACTTGTAGCACCCGCATCTATGACGCTGTCGGTACAGGCGGAGCCTGTTGCGGTAATAGTCGCCTGGCTAACTAGAGCTGGCATATTTGTTACATCCCTGACATCACTAGGGTACGTCTGCACGGGAGCAGTCGCCGCCTAAAATGAAAGAAAGACCTCAATTACGCAAGCCAAGGTGTTTTGAAGGCATAGACCATACCAAGGTGACGGTGACGGTGACGGTGTTGTCGATGCCTGTTGGGCTGGTATTGGTGTCAATGGACGTGCTGCTGCCGATGTCGTCATCGATTGCACCGCTAGAGTTTCCGTTGTCAATGACCGCGCTGTTGGACCCGTTTGTGAATCCATTCACGATGATCGCCGGTGTGCCATCAGCGGGGGTCGGTGCAGACAGAGCCGTGCTGGGCAGCTAAAATACAGGTAAGTAGTGAGGCATGCGATGACCGAAGTGTACATGACTTGCAGAAACGGTCTCAGCGGTGTTGTTGTTGTTCGTACTGTTGATATCTGTGTTGGACTTGGGAGGCATTGTGTAAGGTTCTTTCCTTCTTGCTTGCCTCATGCCAGGCAATCTAAAACTTACTGTTTCAGTATACCCATCTTCTCGAGCCTTGAAAGCAGAGGACCATGAGCGATCTTGGTGATTACTCGGCCTTTGACTTGAGCAAACTTACAAAGACTGCGTGAGGGGCAGCGAGTGCAGAGCCCATGGCGCAGGCAAGGAGGGGAAGGACAGAGCGCGTGAAGAGCATTCTTTATAGAGTTCCTTCAGCAAATCGAATTAGGGTGTTGGTTATTATATGTAAGTAAGGTCCAAGCACCAGTTGCAGAGGCGCTCAACGCTTCAAAGGTTCCTGCTGAAGATTGATAGATAGGGACTGGCCCGACGGCACTGACGGTCTAAGACGTAGACTGGACGTAGGCAAGTGGAAGCTGGACGACTCGATCGCAGATCGAGAGAAGAAAACAAATGAGGAGGTGGAAAGAGGAAGCTTGGGAGGCCTAAGACAGTATCCTAAACCTTTTTAAACTCTTTCAAGGACAATAACGCGACTTCAAAATAAGTAATACGAGAAGTTTGGAAATGGCACATGTTCCAGAAATAGAACTTGGGCGCTTCCAGAAATAGGTGGTTGCACACCCACTGGCAGCTGCGTGCCTTGTTCATTGTTACTTCGGCTATTGTTCTTTGTGTTGCTTGAGGCAACCGTGCGTATGTATGTATGAAAATTGTTCGGTCCCACGAGCTTCGGGTCTACTAAACTTGGTTTTCTATCGGTAACGGTGGAGTTGGGTTCTATTTAGTACAAGGGTATTCGAAGGGCCGACCAACCAACGAGAACCTAGAAACAATTGTTCAGTAGACGGAAAGCCTAAAATGTATGCCGAAGTAGGCCCTTGCCCTGCGTGCGAACAAGTAGGAGTCCTTATGACGAAAGAGGAGTCATGTTTCTAAGAGAAACTTCGGGAATGGTGTAACACTGTGAATGAATGAATGAATGAGTTCTATTTTTACCGCCGGCAAGCCGCAGTGCAGGGCTAAGAGGCGGGGCGCAGAGCGTATGGCTCTGCTCCGGGTATGGTAGCTGGTGGTCTATGTATCTGTGGGCTTCTTATGTAGCATTTTACGGTAAAACTCTCCTTGCATTGTCTTTGGTGGCTTGTGTGGTGAGTTGGGTTACGTCGCAGACTCCTCCTGGTGGGGCATGTGGGTTGGTTGGTTTGTCGGGTTTCTTGATGTGTGACCTGAATCGTGTCTCCTGCTCAAACCAGTGTGTCTGCGTACACGAGGTGCCTTGACCTCCAGCGATGTGTACGCCCATCTCTGCCGGCCTTCTCTTCTCCTCCATCTTATTCCTTCGTCTTCATCTTCTCCATCGTCCCCTAAATCCCGTCTCCTTCTCTCTCTCCTCTCTGTTCCTCCTCCTCTACCACCTCGTATTCTTCCCCTCTCTCTCCTTCCATCCTCCTCCACCAACTCTCCTCCTCCTCGTCGTTTTCTTCATCTTCTTCCGTTGGTGTCTTCTTCTGCGTGCTTCTTCTTCCAGTCTTCGTGAACGCGCCGGTCTTCTCTAGGAACTTCGCCATTGCTTCGAGTCCCTTCTTCGTGCCGAGAAGTTTCCCCAGCTCCAACTGTTCGTCTGCCTCCCGTAGGATATGTCTATGCCCCTCGTATCTTGGGCATATTTGTATGACGTGTTCCCTTGTTTGATATCGTTCGCCGCAGGGGCATGCTATTGTTTCAGTAGGTACAAATTTGGCATAGTACTCACCTATAAACGCGTGTTTCGTCCTGCATTGTGTGAGCCTTGCGAATGTCTCCCTTGGGGTGTTAGTGACATGTTCCCTTGGTGTCCACCTTGGTCAAAGCCTGTTCGCAATGGAGAAGCCACCCATGGTCGACGCCTCCTGCCATTCCTTTCTCCACTCCTCGAGGGCCACCTCCTTTGTCCTCCTTTTGGCGTTGGTCATCGTGATGTGGTCCTGTGTCCACATTTCCGCTCCCTCCTTTGCTTCTTCATCTGCTCTCTCGTTGCCCTCAACGTCTTTGTGCCCTGGACACCATTCCAGGCTTACTGTGTGTTCTCCGTTGCTGCCTAGAAAATCGTCGATGGTGCGTGTGGTCTTGACCATTTGTCTTTGTCCTGGTGCCGGTTTTGGTTCGTATACTGACTCTATCGCTGCTGTGTTGTCAGCGAAGATGTGTATATGTTTTACTCGTGTGTGTCTTGCATATTTCGTTGCTGCCTGTGCTGCATTAGTTAGTCCAGTTAGCTCAGCGTCGTATACCTCCGCTCTGTGACCCAAGCCTCCTCTATCTGCGAAGATCTCCCTCCCCCGGTAGTATCCGACTATTCCCCATCCCACGTCTTTGACCTCCTTGTTTGCTCCGCTTTCCTTCATTGACCCGTCTGAGTAGACCATGAGACGGAACTCATCATGCTTAAGCTCTTCTATTCTCTCCTTGTGCTTCTTGGCTTCCTCGGACTTTTTGCATTCCTTGGGAGCTCCTACTATCTTCAGTTGGTCACTGTGGTCCTTTGCTGTCCTCTGCCATGGCGGTGAGATGAAAGGATCAATGTTTTCACCTATCATCGGGCTGTAGGTTCTTCCAGCTGTTCTTTCGAGTTGTGTCAGTTTTGTTTTGGCCCCACTCCTCATCCTCTCTCTGGATGGGAGTGGTGGAGGGTTCACCGCAGGTGTTCTTTGTCTCCACTCCTCGGGTAGATGTTCTATAACTGGGTTAGTCACTCTTAATTTGTGCAGTCTGTTTGCGTATCCTCCTGTCAGAATGTTTAGTGTTATCTCGATTGGCGGGACTGCCATGTCAACCTCCAGCGCTGTGATTGGCGTGGTCCTGAATGCACCGGCCATGTGTCGGAGTGCCTTGTTTTGTACCTTGGTCAATTTATCCATATGTGTTTTCTTCCCTGTCCACCAGACTGGACATGCGTAAGTCATGATCGGGATTATGCATGCTCTATACATAGTCCGGAGTTGAGATTGTCCTAGGCCCCGGATTGTGTTGGCCAGTATCCGTGCCCCAGCAACCGCATTTTTCGCCTTCTGTGTGGCCTTCTGTACATGTTGGTTGAATGTCAGCTTTCTGTCAATGTGCAGGCCTAGTATACATATTGTCTCTTTGGCTTCAATTGTCGTTTCTGATCCATCTGGCATGGGTAGTTTGATTGTTGGAGAGTGGCCTCTGTCTTGCCTCCACAAGTGGTGCATCAGCTCCGTTTTCTCTGGTGCTGTTGACAGTCTGACCTTGATCAGCCAATTATTCACATACACAAATTCCCTTCTCAGGATAGAGATGTTATTGTCCAGCGAGTTTGACGAGACTTTGAGTGTGCCATCATCAATGTACATGAGCAGTGTCATTCCTGTGGTGTCTCCATTTCGTTGTCTCATGTGTGGTTCCACATTTGGTCTCGTCTGTTTAGCTTCCATTAGTTCCAATATCTCGCTGCTGTATATTATCGACAGTATTGGTGATACTGGGGACCCTTGGGGAATGCTGTTCTTCACTGGCTTCATCTCTCCTCTCGTGCTGTCCAGACATACTGCGGCTTGCCTCTCACTCAGGAATGATGCAACCCATCTTACCAACAGTAGTGGTATGCCTTTGCGACGAAGTTCTTGGAGGAGTCATGCATGGTTAACATTGTCAAAAAAACCTGAGATATTGAATGTCAGAACAGATTTTACCTTCCCATGGCTTCTCACAGCTTGAATATCCTCTATGTGCGTTATTAGTGCATTGTCTGTTGAGCTACTCGGCCTTCCTCCAAACTGTGTCAGTAGTACCAGGTCTTCCTTTCCGACCAGAAACCCTAGCCTTCTTGCCACTATTCCTTCCAGCACCTTTCTGAGGCATTTCAGTAGCTGTATCAGCCTGTAGGCCCTGGGCTCCAAGTAGTCTGGCTTTCCAGGTTTCCTCAGTGCCACTGCTATCGCCTGTCTCCATGGTTTTGGATGGTGTCCTGTCTCTATACAATGGTGCATCAGGGCAAAGATGGAATCACTCTCTGATTCCCATGCCCACCGAACTGTGTTGAACGGTTGTTGACTTACCCCTGGTGCCTTCTTTGTGCTGTGTCAGTATATTGCTTCCTTAACCTCTGTGCGGGTGATCTTAGTGTGGGCGTAGTCTCGATTCTGTATTCTTGACAGGTCTGGTGCCTCGTTGTCCTCCAGTTCTGGAGGTTGCTTGAATAGCGCTTCTCTCAGCGCCTCGCACTTGTCGCCATGTTCCACCACTATACTGCCATTGCTCCTCTTTATTGCTGGTGATAGATAGTTTCTCACCCCTTTGGACCAACCTCTGAGCTTCCACATGTTCTCTGGGGTGGCCTCCTCTAGCATTTCATTGATCCATTTGTTTCTCTCATGTTTGTATAACCTTCTAAAGAAGTTAGTCACTTTTCTGATCTCCTTATTTATGCCTTTGCTTTGTTCTCCCCATCTGGATGTATATGCCCTCTGATCTTCTCGTAGTTGCATCCTCTTTTTGTTGGCCTCTCCCAGGGCTTCTGACCACTATGGTCTTGCCTTGTCTGATGGCTTTCTCACTTTTGCTGTCTCCTCAGTTGCCGTCTTCATTGCTGCTGTGATAAGTTCGATGTCCTTATCCAGGTCTTCTGGGGAGCGGTGAGTGTCGAGGTTTTGTAAGATAGCCCACCTTTCTGCATTTCTCTCCATTTCCTGTTTGAAGATCCTCTTCCACTCCTCCAGTCTCGTCTCTTTGTAGTTGTATCTTGTACCTGTTATGTTCTGGACTTCTGTTGTGCCATGGTCAATGATCCACTTGAGTGCAAAGTGGTCTGATCTGCATGCTAGTTTTGGGTCAATTGCCCACTCTCTTGCAGCATCCAGGGCCATTGCTTCCACATTAGCCCATGTTAGATCTAGGACCAATGTCGCTCCCCTTCTTCAGTGTTCATGGTATGTACATTCTCCTTTTTCATTTAGCATTGTGTAGTTGTTTGCCTGCATCCACTCGACCAGTTCCTGAGTTTTATCAGTTGGCTGTGCATCACCTTTGCTCTATATTGGGTGGTGTTGGTTCCAGTCTCCTGATAGAATGACCGGTCTTCCTGTTGGGAGGTTGATTCTTCATAGTCTTGTGGATGCATCGTCCTCAGTCCGTTGCTGTTTTCTGTTTCTGGGTTGGTTGTATATGTTAACTAGTGTGACTGTTGGATAGTTGGCCTGCGTAATGACGAGTATTTGGATGTCTAAGTCCTCTGTGAGGTCCGACTGTAGTGTTATCTCAAAGTCATGCCTCTTCTTCATATAGGCCATTACCCTTGGTCTCTTGTTTGTGGGGATCTTCACCATTGGTGGAATTGGGATCCATGCCCCTTGTGCTGCTGGTCCCCTCTGCTCATTCCCTATGTCTCTCCACCATGGCTCTGTGACCAGTATTACATCAAATTTGTCTATAAACGTGTTTAGCATGGTGTGGCACACCATGTTGCTGCAGTTGGTGTTGAGCTGCGCTATGCATATTGGTTTGGTTTTCATATATGATACATTACCAGGTGTTAGACTTTCCACTGTCTCCTGTTCTTCTACCTCCATCTCATCCGAATCCCTCCATTCATGATGGTTAAGTAGATTCTTGAGTGCCATGAACTTGTTTGTCTTCTTTCTTGTGTTATGCTTGGTAGGTTTTTCCACTGTGTTTTTGCTGCTTGGTTTGCCTGCCTCTGCCCATGTTGCTCCTTCCTGTCTCATCTCCCCTTCTCCTTCCATACTCCTTCTGGTGTTTTCTTCAGTTGGCTTCTTTTTCGGCCCCTTCTTTTTTCTTATCGTAATGCCTCCTCCTGCACTCGTTTGGTCTTTTTCTCTGGCTATCATCTGGGTGCATCTCCTCTCTGGGCAGCTTCTATCCATTGCCGGGTGTTTTCCCCCACAGTTAACGCACTTGTTCTCATTTGTCCTCTCTCCCTCTACTTCTTTGGACCTTTGTCTGTCATCGCCTTGTCTGTGGTCTTTTTCGCTATGGTTTTCCACACACAGTCGGCATCTTGTGGTGTTTTTGCAATGTGATATGTGGTGACCAATCATCCAGCAGTTGCTGCATTGTAGCACAGGGGGTCTATCTGCGTGGCAAGCTGTTTTGCAGAAGTTGGCGTACATTGCAACATATTTTGCCTCGATCATTGCCTGTGCATCTTCTTTGTTGGCGAATTCCAGTACTGAGTGTTCTTTCCATTGTAGGTCTGCTTCAGCTCATCCACCTGGGCTTTCCCATTAGTTTTACTATAGACATAATTGGGTTAAATCTTTTGATCTCTTCTAGCAGGTTGTCGGGGGTGTTGATGCCTCTGCTCCCATCCCTCCCTGTCCATACTCCATTGATTCTGACTTTGTACCTCCTGTCATCCGTTAGCATCTCTATGGTGTGTGCTGGTATTCCAAATATGTCAATAAATTCCTTTGCATGTCATCTCAGTTCCTTGCCGCTTTGGTCTTCGCACATCATGATGACCAGGTTCTGGTTGTGGTTGTATTGGGCTGATGCGACTTTCAGGTGGCTGGCATTTTCGGATTGTGTGAGTTGGTCATTTATCATGTTGACCAGCCTGCGAGAGTTCAAGTAGTCGGCATCAAACTTTTCCCCTCTAGGGATTATGACGAGTCGTGCAGGGTGGTACTGGTCCCTAGGGGTGCGGAGTGCATATGGGTGGTATGTTGTTGCTTTTGTTGCCGTTGGGTTGATCTTCATAGGTTTATACATTGGTCCTGTAGCCATTACTGTTCTACTTCCTTGTGTCCCTGCTATGTCTCTCTGGCCCTCTCCCTTCTCTGCAGTCCTGGTTTCCTGCCTTGATACCAGGTTGTTGACGGCTTTGGCGAGGTCTTTGACCGTCACTCGGAGTTCTGTGGTCTCCTGTAAAGCACGAGCAGTATCAGTATTGTTACTCTCCTCGTGTTTCTTACTGGTGTCTATGGTCTCTGGGATGAGCTTCCGTGCGATCTCTTGGGCTGTGTCCAGTGCGCATTTACTCCATACATGATGATCGGAGAACTTTTGCAGTTCCTTTCACAAGTTTTCGAGTTGGTATATGACTATCGTTTCAGCTTCCGCTGTCATCTGTGCCTCCATCTCCGTGTCTGTCTCCATCTCATATATCTCCACCTCCTGTACCCTTGTCCGCGTAGGCGTCTTTGGCTCTTGGGCAGCTCGCTGTCCGAAGACATCCGTGTCCTGCCTTTTGCGCTTGCCTGGGGCCGTCTTCGCGGGTGAAGTGCTCAGGTTTGTCTCTATGTTCGCTCCTGGGGGGCCTGTACCCCCCTTCAGTCATTTGATTACGCTCTCGCTGTACATTTGTACTGCGATGTCACTTCCTGTCTCCTCCACTGACCGTGGGAATTTCCTAGTCAGGTGGTAGTTGCGGATCAAGAGCGTTTTTGGGTGTAACACTGTGATTGCAAATAAGTTATATAACAGATCGGTGGTGTCCGCCGTGCATGCGGTTGGCATGGTAATTAAATTAGGATCAACATATGACTAATACCTAGTACTCATCCAGTATTCACACATAAAATCTATAGTTGAAAGAAAGGGGGGGGGCATAGCTCAGTTGGGAGAGCAGCAGACTGAAGTCTTTCTTCGTGAGATTTCGATTTCTGAAGGTCCCGCGTTCAATCCGCGGTGCCCCCACTAATCTGCATCTTTTATTTTAACACTCCTTGAAGTTTGAAGTTTGAATACCATCGTTTTTTTTTTCGCCTTGCATTGGAAAGTCAGCCCCAAACGTGATTCAGTAGACAGGGTTTTTCATCTTGAGTTCTGATGGTTGAAATGTCGGATAGTGGGAAATCATTAACTGGAGCTCCTTTCGGCTCAAAACAGCAGAAAAATCGTGCGTGAGATCAAGATCTAGCGGTAAGTGGTCGAAATAAAACGGATGCTACTGTTGGTACCATGGTCTACACTTCCTCAATTTTGCTGTCTTCATCATCGTCTTCCACAGACACAGAAATAAGCTGCTTCCGCTTAGCACCAACAGCCGCATCCTGAATCGTCTCAAGACTACTCTCGTCCAGTTCGTTCGGATCAGATGGCTCCTCCCCCTTTAACAACGTCACCAACCTCTCCATGTGTTCAGAGATCTGCAGAACAAAATTGGCCCCTTCAATTGAAAAATGTCGTTTTGAGCATACCTTGCCGACAGTCTCTACCATGTGCGCATCTCGAATAATCTCGTACACACCATGCTCGCGAAGATAGTCGCGCCCCCAGCGCGTGTGGCATAGCAAAAGTAGCGTCTCGACGTGCATCAGCCGGAGTGCCGGGTCGGGCTCACGCTTCTTGGTCGGCGGAAGGAATTGAAGTGCATCTGGAAGCTTTTCTTGGTCCTACAACAAGTAAATGTAGTATGTAAAGATCGCATGATGTGAACACTCCATGGAGGCTCACCTCGAGATCGAAGTCTTCAGGACCGGCAAGGGGTAAGAGAATGTAAGGGAGTGCATCGACTCCTGGCGCGAGCGTCGTTGAAGGTGCTACGGCGACCTTGTCCGTTTCTGGTGAGAGGATTGCTTTATGGCCAGGAGCATGGAAAGCACAGTTTCTCAACACAAGGTCGGTTCAAAACAAAGATTGAAGAAAGATAAGACAAACTTGAGTGTCGATGCAACACCCCCTCTCCGTATGGTGTCCTTGTGTTCTGTAAACTGTATTATTTTGGCAAGAGGATACTCCAACTCGGCAGGATTGGAAATTTTGACAGGATGTGGAGAGAGGAGAAAGTTGCGGCCTGCTGGTGCCTTGGTGGCATTGAGAATATCTCGTCATGGAATGATATTATTCCCATACCACGCTGATGTTGGCGAACACGCTTGCAAGGAAGTGCAGATCACCCTTTCGTTTCCGTTTTGTGGGATCCAGGTCGACAGTGACGGCGGCGAATGCATCAAGTAGCAGCGGTAGTGCCAAGACATCTTTCGCCTCGCCGCTAGGATATGGATCGGGGGGAGTGCTGGTCCCACATCTTGATTGAGTTGCGTATAATTTGATGCCTGGTATTATGGATACATGAAGGGAGATCAACGTGGAGCATGCTGCAGAAGAAGAGGTGAGATTTGAAAGGAGCATCGATGCAAGATCCGCGAGAATTGAGCCTTGTTGCTGTAGTCTCTTCGTCAGCCTCTGTAGAATAAATAGTGAGAAAACGTGACGCACTATGATGTAGGAAACAATGAATGTCAAGAAACTAGGTTCCGACAGAGATGTGATGATTAGAGGAGAGTCCGATAAATTGACCAAGGCGCGAAATGCATCATGGGCGATGCTCTATAGTTCGAAGTTGCATTAAGACAGCCAGAAACACGTAGATCGCAGACTAACAAGCTGATCCCTGCAGAGAATCTTCAAGTCACGAATGATATCTGTATCTTTTGGCTTTGCCTGTAATCCTCCTCCCTGGAGTCCCGCAAAAAATATATTTCTATGAGGCGATCCCGGGGGCGTCTGAGGTAAAAGGTGAGACAGCGCGATCTGGCGAACCTGGGGATTGCGATCACGCAAAAAGGGGATGAGCTGGATTCAGAGTATGATGAGGTCGAATTTCCTGTCGTTGCCGGTCTCGCTCACCTCGCGAAGCTGGGCGTCCATGTCGTCGAAGGATTGATTTATTGCGCACGTGATGCTAATCTCAACACTAGGTTACGTAATGCAGGAATCTTCACTGCCACTCCATTGCCAGTGATTCTCTTTGTTATTGACTACATGCACCACCCATGGTGAGCTACAACACGACGCGCTTCGTTGAGGACTTGCTCGAGAAGACTACGTCTCTTCCTCCTTCTTTTACTGTGCATCTTCATCTTGAATACTGGACTCTCAACAACGGGTCAAAGTTTCTGTACAACAACCAAATTGCTGTTCGTCAACCCCCTGTCCCTGTGGCACCACGCCGTGGTTTACTAACAATCTATATAAAGTCGCTCTTAGATGATGTCAGAGCACACAGAATTCCCGTGGACTTTCTGGATCTTTTTGAGGCAGCTAGGGTCCCGTTCTATGACGGTATGGGCGCTTATGTCGGTAATTTTGTACTACCATGTTGAACGTCTACTTTTCAATAGGATGCATGATAGTTGAGCTGTTGGATTATCGGCCGCAGCGGGGCAAAGAACCTTCACCTGATACACCAGAACGGACGCGAGTCGTACTTCATCCGAATTCAGAGACTTTATGGGCAGACATTTGTGCTATGAACCATCGTTTCGGTAACAAGTGGACGGACCGCGACGCGCTCGAGATTGAAGCGCGTCTACTTGTATGTATTGCCATGGTTTAGCAAGGACAAAGTCTGACTTGTCTTTTTCTGAAAGCTTACTACTTCTGCGCCACTGTGTCTCGATCCCGATCCTCACCTCGCTAGAGTAGCTAATCATATTATGAGAGTGTCTACGCCCACCGTCCCGACATCGTTGAAACGGAAAGCCGCTAATATGGACCCAGCAGAGGATGAGTCGGACAAGGCTAGGAGAGCGAAGATTATGTCCTTCATGAATTCAAGACAAAATCGGGCAACACCAAGGTAAACGCTCTTTGGACATCGTTCATTATAACCCGTACTGATCTTAATATAGCTACCGAATGCTGGATGCTATGCAGAGATGGCGCGAGAAGAAGGCAAAACCCGACCGAACCTCAACACCCGCTTCAGTACAAGCGGCCCCTTCACCCACAAAATCTGCCACTCCATCTATCACTGTATCGCAGGCACAGTCTCCGGCCTCTCCCGAAAAGCCCAGGGGACCAACCCCAGCTCCCGCTGCCATAACGGTGTTCCAGAGGGCCAATGGTTCCGTCACCCCCGCTCCTCAAGCATCCACTCACCAATTCATCAATACGACACCTACGAGTTCGTCGACTCCCAACGCGCATTCTCCGATGCTCCCCCAAGTATATCCAAGCGTCCAAGCAGCGACAGAAGCAGCGAAAAGGACACCCACACCCGCTCAAATTAAGCAGTTCGTGCCTTCGCCACAGCTGTCTTCAGGGGTCGTTGCACCTGCGCCCTTATCCGTGTCTGTCCCCATGTCTGTACAACAGCCGAACCAGAACAATCCACCACCTGCCGCAAATACTCCCTTCCAAGGTGTAGTACAACCACATCAGTTCATGGCTCAGCCACGTGTAATGCAAAAGGCAACACCTCAAGCCAACGGAGTCAAACATCCTCCACAGCAATCACAACAACCACAATACCTTGGCCACCGGCCACAGATCTTGGCGGCTCTTGCAGAGAGACAACAGCAAGCGTATCTTCTAGCGCAGCAGAAGGCGGCAGTAGCACAACAAGGCGGGCGCGCCACGCCAGCCCAGCTCGTAGGACAGAATGTACCAACTACGGCTCCAGTTGCCCGAAATAGCCCAATGGCGTCTACCAAACCGCTTGCGGCGCGATCACCCATGCCCCCGACGACACAACTTCCACAGGTTCAGCAACATCAGATTGCTCAACAAGTGCTCGCAATGCAACATCAGCAGCAACAGCAACAGCAGCAGCAGCAGCAGCAGCAGCAACAACAGCAACAACAACAGCAACAACAACATCCCGCCCAGCACCCTCAGCATACATTTACTCCATCGTACAACCCTGCTCAACTTCGTCCAGGCATGGTCCACGGTAGCGCACAGTTACCTCCTCACCTTGCAGCAGCAGCAGCTCAGGCGCAGGCCCAAGCTCAAGCTCAGGCCCAAGCCCAGGGTCAACGCCCAACAAGTGCCGCAGGGGTTCAGCAGCAACAGCAACAGGGGATGTACATCCCTCCGCAGATGTACGGTTACCCCCCTGCGATGAACTATGCGCAAGGTCAGGCAATGACGCCGCAGATGCAGCAGCGGTTCCTGCAGCACTATCAGGCGCAGGTGGCCCAAGCACGGATGAACGGACAGGCAATGTCCCAGCAGGTCCCGGCTGCGAAGGCAGCTGCGACAGGTGGGATGCAGGGCAGGTGACACATGCTCGTTCGTGTTTTCTGTTTGCTCGCTCGTCTTCCGTGGTTTAGGATTTGATCATTTGTGCGGATACTTACTTTTCTTGTGGGGCCATTGACATTTGTACTTTTATCATACGGGTTTTGAGCAAGGAACGCGGACCTGTAATGTAGATCTGACCCTTTGCTCGTGTAGTAGTTATTTATTTCGTATTTCATCTCAACGGAATGATATCCAGTATTTGATTTGGATAGCCCCTTCTGGACCTCTTGGCTTCTCCATCTTATCTCCCTTCCTTCTATACACAGGTTCAAGTCTTTCTCACTCCAAGTACATATCTAAACGTCACGCATACCTAGGTATGGCCACCCACAACAACTGGAATCAAATTTATTCGGATACAGTCCACACAATCGGCACGAAGAAAACAAATTAGACAGAAGGGAGTGCTTAACCTCGATACCAACAGACCAACACAACGCCTTACAGACTTCTTGAAATACCAATAGTAACAAATGCCGTCTCGGACTCTGAGCATGGTAAGTAAATCTTCAACATCAGAAAGCGATAGAGCGGCCTGAAGTCCTTGTCGATGAGTGCCTGGAGTGCGGGGTCTGGCGAAACAGATCGATTGTCTTCTGTTAGGGCATAGTACTCCCAATCGATGATCGCACTTAATTTTGTGGGTCTTCTTGTCGACGATAATATTGCTGGACGAGACCTCCACGAATAGAAACAAACTCGGGAGTTTCTGCCTCACGGAATGGGAAGACTTTGTCAAAGGGTACTCGAGAATGAAGGCGATAAGGCAAACAGCCCACCCATCACTTTAGATTTGAGAGAACGCAATTGTTCTCTATACCGTCTGAGCTCCTCAAGTATAGACCTTGTTCCATAAGAGGAACTTCAGTCACCTCTATTCCGGGGACAGGATCCATGATGTACTAGCGTCCATCATGATGATCCTCAAATGCGCATCGGATGTTATGGGATGGGATAGTGGTGTTCGCCTTGATGCCCAACTGCTTCGCGGTCCTCTCAAAGTTTTGATTGCAGTCAAGCCAGACATGCCAAAAGAAAGAGTGTAAAAAGACATTTCAAGATTAGACGAATAGCCCACCGCGAGGGTCGAACTCGCAGCCTTCAGATGATAGTTCGTAAAAGTCTGACGCTCTGGCCGATTGAGCTAGGCGGGCGACAATAACAACCTTTTTTCGTCTGGAACCAGACACTCTGAGTCACTGACAACAAACTCCTTAATTTTTCACGACTGATTGATACAAAATGAAAAAATACAAAACTTGAATGCTTTGACAGCCAAATACAAAAGCTTAGGAAATAAATGAAAAGACTTTTAAAGATAAAGAAGCCATAAAACTTCAAGTATCTCACTAGCCCACCGCGAGGGTCGAACTCGCAGCCTTCAGATACACATGCCTAATTAAGAGTCTGACGCTCTATCCGATTGAGCTAGGCGGGCGTTATCTAATAAAGCCAAGCTTACCTCAGAGTGAGTGTAAAGGAATTGAATGGCTAGGGAACTCTTATCCACAGGATTGAAAATTTGACTGCAAAGGCGCGAACGCGCGCGGCTACAAGCATGACTCTCCCGCTCCTCCGATTCAAACTAGTTACTTCATGATATAGTTACTAACTAATACTCGACGAGCATACTCTGCAAGTATGGGTTTGGAGAGACCAGTTGACTACCATCTTATAATTCTCCGCATTGGTAGTCAGGCACAGCTGAACACAAGTTTTAAGTCCCACAGCTGTTTGAAGCGCAAGGCACAAGGTCATTCCTCAGTAAAATGCCATCAAGTCCTTCTTTACATGACTAACCCTAGTATTATCGAGCAGATCGTAATATTTGATGTTCTCGTCTGTTGATCATGGGAGATACTTCTCAATAAAACAGCCTGGTAAACCTCGTCATCGCGATTTGATAAAAACAAGCAGTCACACGTGAGGCCTTGAGAATTTGTCAGAGGCACGTAGGCTTGCGTGGGAACCAGGAGCACAAAAAAGGAAAACCCGACATCGCGCTGACGAAAGCGCCGTCTGGCGTTGACCTGAGCCGGATGAGTATATCATTATGAACAAAATGATGTCGTTGTCTCAGTCATGCAATACAAATCTTTCCTTCTTCACACCACTCTCCTCCCGGTCTATATAAGCCTCGCATTTTACTTCAACTTCCTCCCATCTTCGCTTTCGCCAACAAACCTGTCTTCTCTTCTACGAGTTGTAAAAGACACTGTACTCAAGCAGCGGCTAGTTGGATCAGTAGTTCCTGCGTCATTGTTCTCTACATCTACTCCATCATCAGCCAACATGTCTTTGAAATTCCTTCCCCGTCGCAGTGAGGAACGAGGCAATGCTGATCATGGCTGGCTCAAGACATTCCATACTTTCTCGTTCGCAATGTACGTTTCTTCCGCGACCTACTTTAAGATTCATGATCAAATGTAAATGTATCAACAGGTACCAGGATAATAAGCATGAACGATACGGGCCACTACGGGTGATCAACGAAGACCGTGTCGAACCTCGCACCGGCTTTGGCACCCACTCTCATCGCGAATTCGAGATCTTCTCGTACGTTGTTTCTGGACAGATAGAACAGTCAGTCCATATTTGGTGCTTCAATGCTGATTTATTTATTCGTACCAATATAGCAAAGATTCCATGGGAAATACGGAAGTGCTCAAACGTGGCGACCTCCAGATGACATCTGCTGGCACTGGAATTTCCCACTCTGAGAAGGCTTACGGACCAAAACAAGTACACTTCCTCCAGATCTGGTCTCTCCCACACACCTCGCGTCTCACCCCCAAATACTTCACACGCCATTTCTCGGATGAAGAGAAAAAGAACAAGTGGGCGCGTATTGTTGCGCCTGTTGGAGCCGAGGATGTCCTCGACACGCGCGAGGGCGCTGGACCAGCACCTGTCCACAGCGCACTGACGCTGTACGCCACGCTCGCCGACAAGGGACAAAAGCTGGAACAGGCATTAAAGGGGAAGAAGGGATACGTGCACGTTGTGCAAACTTCTGGATATAATGCTGGACAAGCGTCGGGCGCGACGATCAGGATTGGAGGTACACGCACGTCTGAGGAGTTGGAGTTGAAAGAAGGCGATGGCGCGTATGTCACTGTGGGTAATGAAGGTGCCATATTTACGCTCGAGAACATTGGTGACAAAACCACGGAGGTTTTGTTGTTTGATTTAGAGTAAATGATGTTTCCCTTTCTCTCTCTAGATATTTGGTCGCGCACACTAGTAACAGAACTGACAATTGGCTCAAAAACATGTATATATAGCTACCTGAAAAGTTAATTTAGTCTTCACAATCATCACTCATTGTCAGTTGCCAGTGAAGTAGGAGTGCACATGAATCGCATGTTTACAGTGTCATCTCTGACCACAAGCCTGAAGATGTCATCCGAAAGAGGTTCGGCATACTAAACATGCCAGCAAAATAAATGTTTTAGTAGCAGAAAGTGCCGACCGAAAATGCCATCAGAAATGAAGAGGAAATCAAAACCTTTTATACCCACAGAAGCCCACCGCGAGGGTCGAACTCGCAGCCTTCAGATACACCTGCCTAAATAAGAGTCTGACGCTCTATCCGATTGAGCTAGGCGGGCACTGAAAGACTTCATACGTGAAGCTCGAGAGCTGTTGAGTAATCATAACCGTCACAAATGCTGAACGTCTTAAGCCCTTGAACACACCACGAGTACATGAGGGAATAGGCGGAGCATGAAGAACTCAATACTTTCCCTTCGATATAACTCTTATACAAGTTCTTGACTATTGCATGAGCACAGCCACGGGCAAGAGTCACCCAATCGCAGGCCGCGAGACGCGGCTCTAAGCACTTTTTAGGTCCTTCCTTGTGTTGCAAACGAGGAACATTCACGCTTCCAGCTGGTCTGTTGATCGTGAGACATACTTCTCAGGAAACAGCTTGAAGAGACTCGTAAACTCGTCATCGCGATTTGATAAAAACAAGTCACGTGCATTTACGTGGGAACCAGAACAAAGAAAAGGAAACCGGACATCACGCTGACGAGAGCTGTCGGATTTCAGTGACTGAGCGGGTGAGTATATGAACAAAACATCGATGTCGTCTGTCATGCAGCAATACAAATTCTTCTTTTTCACATCACTATAAGAATTTCGCATTTTCCTTCAACTTCCTCCCATCTTTACTTTCGCCAACCAACCTGTCTTCTCTTCTACGAGTTGTAAAAGCCGATCATCTCAAGCAGTGCCTAATTGCATCGGTAGTTCCTGCGTCATTATTCTCTACATCTACCCAATTATCGGCCGACATGTCTTTGAAATTCCTTCCCCGTCGCAGTGAGGAACGAGGCAATGCAGATCATGGTTGGCTGAAGACATTCCATACTTTCTCGTTCTCAATGTATGTTTCTTTCGTGATCTATTCTGATTTCATGTTCAAATGTATCAACCCTTACAACAGGTACCAGGATAATAAGCATGAACAATATGGGCCACTACGGGTGATCAACGAAGACCGTATCGAACCTCGCACCGGCTTCGGTACCCACTCTCACCGCGAATTCGAGATCTTCACATACGTTATTGCTGGAGACTTAGAACAGTCAGTCTCACATTTAAGACCAACTGCGCTCTCAGTATTGATTCATTTTGTACCAATGCAGCAAAGATTCCATGGGAAACACGGAAGTGCTCAAACGTGGCGACCTCCAGATGACATCTGCCGGCACTGGAATATCTCACTCTGAAAAAGCTTATGGATCAAAACAAGTCCATCTCCTCCAGATATGGTCCCTCCCACACACTTCGCGTCTCACCCCCAAGTACTTCACGCGCCACTTCTCCGATGAAGAGAAAAAGAACAAGTGGGTGCGCATCGTTGCACCCGTTGGAGCTGAGGATGTTCTTGATACACGTGAGGGCGCTGGACCAGCACCTGTTCACAGCGCACTGACGCTGTACGCCACGCTCGCCGACATAGGACAAAAGCTGGAACAGGTATTAAAGGGGAAGAAGGGATACGTACACGTTGTGCAAACTTCTGGATATAATGCTGGACAAGCGTCGGGCGCGACGATCAAGATTGGAGGTAGACGCACGTCTGAGGAGTTGGAGTTGAAAGAAGGCGATGGCGCGTATGTCGTCGTGGGTAACGAAGGCGCCACCTTTACGCTGGAGAACATTGGTGACAAAACCGCAGAGGTTGTGTTGTTTGATTTGGAGTAGATGATCCAGTTTTCTCTCCTGGTTTTGTACATATGAAGTTCAGTGTATTTACCAAGTCAGCGTCGCATTTTGTGCCATTCCTGTAGTCACCTCGAACCAATCCCAATGCGTTCAAACGTTGAGTTACATAAATTATCGAAGGAATGAAACTAGTTCTAGTTTTTCGAAAGCAGAAAGATGCATAAGGGTCAATTTGTTAACGATCCATGAGAAGTCGCAGTCTCAACTGAGGCTTGGCAAGGCTACAGCTATTTTGGTCTCTTAATGGAGCTAAACGAGGCAAGACAGATACGTTCTTCAGCTAACTCCAGCCTCACAAGTTTTGTAAGAAAATATGTCTGTACTTACGTGTCTCCAACTTAGTGTGGCGCGCCTGAGGTCTGGCTGTCCTTACAGTTCCGCTTCTATTGGATCCGAAAGGCATGACAAACGCAAACTTCTGTAACCTTTTCATGCTTACGATAACGATGGTGTAGAGACCGAGGTTTCTTTTTCGAATGTAGTCTCGCAATCACTCGTTTTTGGTGTTGCATTGATCCATTGCTTTGAAAAAAAAAAGATCCATAGCTCAACTCATCTTTCGAGGTCATCACGAATTGTGCATAGCAAACCCATACAAACCGATGTTAACAAAGCTTCTTGCATCATGGTCAAATTTCAGGCGCAAGTAAAAAAACGCTCGGCATCATAGAGTAGCGTGGATTGAATGATAATACTTTTATGGAGTTGCATAGGAGCCGGAATGATCCTCTCAACAGGATTCATGATTATATTTGTGTCCTCTTCACGTCTGTATGATGCTTTTCCCATGAGTGATAAGATTGGTCATCAGCCATTTCTACGACGTCGCGTTGGATACGAATACCGCCTGCCTCCTGTAACGTGGTATTCAAGCTCTATGCCTCACTCTAGAAAGAAAGTCATTACCAAATTGCTCATTCTGTAATCGTCTGATTTGGCTTCGTCCGCAGTGATGGCGTGGAATTGCCGATCAACGATTGCACCGTTCCTGAAAGTCGTGGTTTGAACGCCATTCGCCTGGTTTACGACGAAATCGGTTGATAAATAACAACGGCTGTCATTTCTAGATTCCTGAAGGTCCAAAACTATTTTGTGATCCCGTTAGATTACTATATGCACCGACAAGGACAGTAGAGTGCTCTAGACTTACTAACGCGAGAAGAAAAGATGGCCGTTATGGCCATCCCAAGAGTTGCGAGCATTGTAGATTCAGACGACTTGTTGAATTTGAGGAAGAAGACGAGATTGGCTTAAAAATGTTGTTTAGGCTCATTGGAAGACAGATTTGCGAGATAGCAACGGACCAATGTTTACTGCTGTGACAGCAAGGAAGTACATGATCTGGCTTTTCCAGAAATTTTTGGTAATTTCTGAGCGACTAGCAAACTTGAGTTGGGTCCCGCGGAATAGTCGATCGATGGTTAAACCCAGAATCACAACGTCAAATATTACCTGACACTATTGTGTATTCCATGGTCAATCAGGCAATATCACGGATTAGACACAAGTTCATACCAAGTACTGGACCCAACTCGTCGAGCCCTACAAGTAATCCAAAATCAAGACATGGCCAAAAGTCATAATCAGAGAAAGTCCGGACCTTGGACAAGTCGGAAATGCAATTCCCAGTGCTACCGAGTTTGGCGTTCCGTGGAACAACGACTGGTGAAATTATCTCTGCAATGCTGAGGAGGCCTCCGAAGACCAATAGGAAGTAGAGGATGGTTCTGTCCTTTCCGCAAATGGCGTACGTTCTGAAAATAAATACGCAATGTGAGGCGACAGCCGCCAGGACCTCGTACAGTGTCAATAACCAATTTTCAGTATTGGTAGATCAGTTTTCACCTTGAAGATTGGTACTGAAAGATAGAAACGGTCACAGGACTTTCCCGTAAAGTTCTTTGAAAACCCTCCGACCAGGGCTAAAATAATGGCGACCATGCCAAGATACTAGTTAAGGATTATTGAGTCATGGACTCGCCTAGAAAACTCGGAATACTAACTCTTACAGCTATCAATAGCCAGCATGCCAAAGAGAGTCTAAGGAACCCTTTCTGCTTTCGATCTGAAAGAGAAATGCGTCGTCGCGAGCATGACGGCCAAAAACTACCGAACTTACACAATCTATATTCAGCCGGAATGGTCTGGATGTAATCTGAAAGCCAGCAGGAATCATCAGTTCGACGATCAACGCGAATTCGAAAGATTTGATTCACGAACCAAATGCATAAATCGACGCACCAGCGATCTTCATATAGCTCGCTGCTTCCGTAATTAAAGCGCTACTCATAATGATACAAGTCGTCCAAAGTAGAGATGAAGGGAAAGACTGAAGGAAGACCGGTGAGGGCCTGGATCTTATTTCGTTTCTCCAAGGCACACGGACTTGAAAAGAAGTGAAGCCAAGCAGCGCATTAAACAGAAACGTTCGATGTGGACACACACAGGGAATTCACCTGGACAACAAGATAACCGGTATGTGCCAATGGAGATAAAAGCGCATCAAACGAGCGCTTTTTTTTTTAATATCGCTACATCAAACATCCTCATCTATGCTGAGCATTCGGCGCCCATGCTCTTTTGAATTTGTGCAGTCAAAAACTTAGCCTAAAGAACAGTCTGGCTGGAAGAAATTGAAAAAGTTATCCATCCAACTAATGAAGAACCGTCGTCACAAGTTAGAAAAAAGCTATATGGTTTACCCGATCCAATCGGTGAAGAAATCACAGTACACATAGTAGGTCCAGATCGAGGTAGCCCAGAAACTTGTGTCTGTTCCGATTAGAATAGATTAGAATGTCCGCTTAGAAGAAAAAAAGGGTCCCAGCACAAGTCGGTTTGAAACCCGAATCCGGCAATTTCTAGAAAGCTAATTACTAATCACAGTTCACAACCGTGATCAACGGACGAGTCGCCGCGCATCGTCAAGCATTGAACTTTCCTCTCTTTCTTATGTCCAGTGCTAACCAACTTTGTGTCCATGTAATTTTTGAACATATGCAATCGATTGAGTAGTGAGGTCTGAAGACGCGCCCGTGTTTTATGGATGCACCTTGTTCAAGGATGGGTAACGCGTAAATATATAATCCTATTCAAAGAAAGTCTGAGTCTGAGGTCGGTCCGCTCCTCTCGCTTGCGTTGTGCCTTACTCATGGCCCATCGCATCTATGTAGGAAAACTTCGGATGGAAGCCTGTTTCTAAAATTGTATAAGTACATTGTTACCCTCTTTTGCGAATACGTACCAGACTTCCGACGGCCGCATAGGCAAGTTGCAACCAGCATCCGTCGCGGTCAAGATGCTCCTGTCTCTTTTACCCACGTTCCTTTCTCTCACACTCGTTTCTGCTACATCCGTCACGGTCCAAGTCAGCCGGACTTCTATCGTTGGGAACTATAATGCAACTACAGGCGTAGATGAGTTCCTTGGAATCAAATATGGCACTGCGGCTCGATTCAGACAGGCGACTCCCGTGTCATATGGTAGACGGAACATTGTACAGGCCACTCTACATGGTCCTGCTTGTCCGCAGATCAAAGGAACGGTCAGCAATCCTTGTCGAAATTGTTCAAGTTTCATATGTACTGAACTCAGTCCATAGAACTCGTTAGCTGTTGATTATGGCAGTAAATGACTTTATACTTAAGAACCCTGCATACCTTGAACCGTCTCTTTAGTTTATGGTACCGATGAAGACTGCACACTCCTCGACATTCAGAAGCCTCATTATATCCCTTCGGGAAAACTACTTCCTGTTATGGTGTGGCTCCATGGTGGTGCTCTCACTCAAGGAGCGTCATGGTACTACCCTGGCAATGGAATTGTTCAACAGTCTACGGCTATTGTAAGTTCCCTCTGTGATTTCTTCCCTTGTCATGGTCTAAACATTTTTCGTACGCAGGGTATGCCGGTTATCACAGTAATTCTTCAATATCGTCTGGCTGCTTGGGGATTCCTGTACGTCAATTATATGTCATCAACCTCTGATTTCTGGTTCCGAATTTTGTCTCCAATAGTGGAGGGAGCGAAGCTTCTGCCAATGGTGCTCAGAACCTTGGTCTATACGACCAGAAACTGGCGCTTCAGTGGATCCAAGATAACATAAAGTATTTCAACGGGGACAAGTCCAAGGTCACTGTCTTCGGACAGTCTTCCGGAGCGTAAGTAGTGAGATTATTCTTCAAAATTTCCAGTCCATCCATGTTTCCAATACAGAATGTCTATCACATATCACATGCTTAACGTTAACACCACACTCTTCTCTGCTGCTGTGAGCATCCTGAAGATTTCCTTGTCTCAATCTCTAACGTCTTCTCCATCAGATCTTGGAATCAGGAACGACTACTTCTGTCCCTTGTCTTCAGGCAGAGAAGTATCAAGGAAACTATGAGGCACTTGTGGGAATCGCTGGATGCAGTGGCGCCACCGATAAATTTGAATGCCTGCGAACTGTTGACCGAGATGTCCTCATTAACGCCACTAATACAATGTTCAGCCAACCCTTGGTCTACGGGAGTCGCGTGCGTTACATCGCTTCCCTACCCTTCTTCCATTAATCTAGAATTTCCTCAGCCATGGGGAATCACTATCGACGGCGACATAATTCCCGATAGTCCATCTGTCCTCACTGCCCAGGGCAATTTGTAAGATGACGTGGCAATGTCTCTTTGCTTTGTTGACTCTGTTATTGCCAGTGCCAACATCCCCATCATTGCTGGTAATGTAATGGACGAAGGCACAATATTTGTCAAGCCTCAAACAATCAGCACGGATGCAGACCTCCTGACTTTCCTTGAAAACGACTACAGGAACCGCAATGCTTCCTTCTTCCAAAATGACACTTCGATCCAAACCCTTCTAAATATCTACCCTGATAACCCGGCGCTCGGCTCTCCCTTTGGCACTGGAAACATGACATTCTTCGGTGAGCAATTCAAACGCGGTGCGGCGATATATGGAGACATCCATTTCCAATCGGCGCGTCGTAATTTCTTGGCTGCGGTTATTGCGAAGGGTGTCGATGCATGGTCGTATGTCTTTAATCAGTTCACTCCCACAAACGCTCAATGGCAAGGAGGTGCGACCATTGTATCATTCATTCTTCTCGGCTCAGATTTGTTCCCGTCTAGTATTCCACACTGGCGAGATCCCGTACGTCTTCATGAAGTTTACGCCTGACGATGGGGCACTATATACCTTGGCCAAGCAAGTTCATGCTTACTGGTACGACCTCTCCAATGTTATATCCAAGTCTTCTCACCTTAACGCAGGGTCTCTTTCGCGTACAACCGAGACCCAAATTATTCAAGGAACCCCAACTGGGACCAATACAGTATCAACAAAAGCAACATTGTATTCGTTGCAAACATGACATCCATGCAGCCCGATACCTTCCGTATAGCTGGGACAAAGTGAGCGTCGTCGTGCCTGACGATAATCGATACTGATGTATCTGCTTGTTTCCTCAGCTTCATCGGATCGATTTCTGATCAGTTCCTCGAGGCTAAGAACTAAAATAAATTACATATATTTCTTGTTATGCTAATCCTTGATGTATGTTATAACACTGAAAATAATCATACTGTATAGACAGGTATCGTTGCATATTCGAGGATGTACCTTAACTAGATTCCAAAGATCGAGAGTAACCCGGTTGCTCTCAGACCCACTGTTTAGGATTCTTCAAGACCTTGACCAACTTTGCTTCTTCCGTACCTTCCTCGCCCATCTCAACCATATACTCCCATCTTGCGGTTTCCGGCAGGCTCATCAGAATACTCTCAATCCGCGCACCAGGAGTCATCAAACCAAACTTCGTGCCCCGATCATACACAAGGTTGAACTCCACATAACGCCCACGTCGGAGCAGCTGCCAGCGCCTCTCCGACGGCGTGAAAGGAAGTGAGCTTCGGGCTTCGAGAATAGGAAGATAAGATGGAATGAAGGCGTTGCCCAGGTCCTGCATGAGTGAGAAGATCTCCGCAGGTGAGGTAGGACGGGGCGCGGCATCCGGCGAGTTTGGAGAATTCAAGCGCGCGTGGGGGCCTTCGTTGAGGTCGTCAAAGAATATTCCGCCGATTCCACGAGACTCGTTTCGGTGAGGAATATAAAAATATTCGTCGCACCATTTCTTAAATTTAGGGTAAAGTTGAGGGCCGTGCTTATCGCAAGCGTTCTTGATGGTCGTGTGGAAGTGAATCGCGTCTTCCTCGTACAAATACGACGGCGTGAGGTCGCAGCCGCCTCCGAACCACCATGCCAGTACCTGAGGTTGCTCCGGAGCGGGCTGATCTTTATTCACGGGTTCTGTAATCTCAAAGTAGCGATAGTTTGCGTGGACCGTGGGGGCGTGGGGGTTACGAGGGTGAATAACGAGGCTGATGCCTGCAGCAAAGAAGGGTAACCCTTCTGGATGATCTGGAAGTGGCATGGATGTGTGATCTGCCCTCATCTGCTTGATAGCAGCAGGGGGTAGTATGCCATGCACAATGGAGGTGTTCACTCCGGCCTTTTCAAGAATAGAGTCATGGACGATGGACGAGTCGTCTGCCGGACATGCGAAAACGCATGATTGCCCCTTTCCACCTTGTGAGCGCACCCAAGAGTCTCGCTTGAAATTGGGAGCCGCGGGATTGAGCGCCTCGAACGCCGAAACAATCTGATCTTGTAGAAAGACAATGTAGTCCTCGACTTGGACCCGCATGGGCTCTGCAGAGGATGTCGTGGTCAACATAGCGATTTGAAAAGGCAAAGTATTGTAACGTACTTCATGGTCACTGTTTCCGTCTCTTTCCGTCTCTCATCAGAGATCGACACTTAGATCGACACTCTCGCCAGATCTAGCCTTCCCCTGGACCCGAGCGGTCATTGCATCAATCATAAAATCTTTTCATGAGCTCAAACGAGCACAGCTGTGACGTCGTGAGACAATCTGAGGTGGAGGACCACCTTATACCCGACCTTGACAATTATTACGGCTTTAATATGATAGAGATGGACTACGGCTACATTTTGATTTACACTGGCAGCTATATTCTAGTTGCTGAAACTTCCAACTGCGCCTACTATTCTGGTGTTTCTCCATCGTGTCGCTCTCCAAGTTTCCACTTATGAGTGTACAATCAACACCAATTGGTTGTGCAGCGGTTGACATCGCCCATCCAGGCTGGCAGTGCACTATCGCTTCATTCCTTGAACCCAGGTTGATCCTGGGTCGAGTCTTAGGCTGGACGAAGGACAAGGTTTCTGTCTTTCTCGAAGGCAGAAAGGTGACTGTTACTTCTTTTGAGCATCTCAGGATAGTTCTTGCGCTCGATCCCCATAACTATCTTCAAGGTCAGACAATTTGACCTACAAAACATGGGACTATTAGTACTCGAGCTGAAACTATTCAAGATGATGATCTGTACAGGGCGTTTGGCCCGACATTCAGTAGTATGTTGTTTTAGTCTTATCATTCTGTGTAGCAGTACCCTTAGTTCATCCTCGCAGATGATATCTTGGCGTACGCAGCGACTTTCACCCTACAGACTGATATCATAATGATCATTCTCCTCGCAGACTGCGACAGAATATCATACAACCATTCTTCCGCAGACATCGTGAGGCCCATTTACAAATATTCATTTGCCATGCCTGTTCCATCACCTCGACACTCGCTGCTCACATCGGAAGCGACATGACATCCGGTCTTCAGGTCCGTCTTGACCCCTTTCTTGACATTGAAGCAGACGTTTCATATGTAGAGACCACAGGACGCAGTCCGCCGGTTTACGCTCGGTTCCGCTGTTATGATTCTCTGCGGACACAGCACAAGCTCTGCTGTCCCGCTCGACCAGGATGAGAATTTTCTAGATGCTCTCTCTGATGTACAGGCGACCATCTCCGCACGAAGCAGCTCAGGCTGGACCTGGTCGAGTGTCTACGATCTTTTGCCATGGCATGACAGAGTCAAGGAGCCGATTGAAGTGCTCAATTGTCAATTGGACGTTCTCATTCGAGAGAGGTTTTGCAAGAAAGGAATGAAAGACGCTGGGGTGACGTACCTTGACGATTCCACGGAAACACTCCTAGAGCACCTCGTCGACCTGGAACTAGGCAACTAGTCATATTCGTGATTCTACTGCACACGCTCATTTGTCCTGTACAGAGCCTATGGTGATACGCCATACCATCTTAGATATCCTGATCCCCATGTGTTCAAACGCAAGTGTTTCGTCCTCAGTGGCTGATGGTTCTGATGCCATGTAACTAGACCCTTCGCGTTTTGAAACACCTTCTTCGTCTCCTTATCGCGAACCCGTCCGTTATGGACAAATTGCGATACGAGTTCGTCCAGAACTTTGGCGTGCGTGATGCAGCGGGCGCGGAAAGCCTCCGGTTCCTCAGAGCCACAGTCAACGGTGACGAGTTCGGACGATATCCCCTCGCTGCAGACACTGATTTGCACTTTTCCCCTCTCGCCAGAAACTATACGGTTGATGCCTCCGACGTAAGGTCCCAGCTCCATCTGTTTTTCCTGATATGCATCTCATTTTTGTTAAGCTCTCCAAGTGACTATTCCTTCCGGTAAAGCGCAGAGGACGCTGTGATGTAATCAAGTCACTTATCTTTTTGTCGTAGGCGAAGTGTAAACGCCGCGCATTGGCCTTGCGGAGATGGAACCAGCTTCATATACATACCAGCACACACACAGTATGCATACATATTTTGATCGTGTCTATCAGATAATTCGATTGGTAGGATGCACTTTTCACCTCATGCGCTTCACACCTCGCCGGACCTCTGGGGGCCTGACGGTAAGTCAGTTACTTACCACAGAGGCGAGTTATAACCACTGACATTGACCAACTTTTCTTCCTGGCGTGGTCCACGCGCAGCCGATGTCTTCGACCCCACGCGTTTCCTCGACCACGATCCCAGATTCAAAAATTACCTCTCGCCGCATCCGTGGATCTTCCATCACCCGTCTTCGTCTCTGCACAACAACCACGTCGGGCGGGAACACGTGAGTGATCTAGATCACAGAAGGACAACACGAATCGGAGCATTAACGCCCCCCTCCTTTTGTAGTTCTTGTACGATGCGATTTATGGAGCTCTGGCTGAGCTGCTGTGCCGGTCCGACCGATGACACGTGGGTTGTAATGTCTGCACTGGATATGGATGTTGATGTGGGTGGAGATGTTCGAGTTCAAGTGTCCCCCTCCATCTAGATACAGGTTCTATCGGCCCGCATGGGGTGTTCGTTCCATGGACCATCTCTCTTCTTCCCCGTTTTTTTTTGTATTATAGGTAGTGCCACTATACGGAGCTCAGAATCCCCCCATTTCACATGGAAACATCATCTCAATATCTCCATCTGCATTGTAGTCGTAATCGTAGTCGTAATCTTAATCTTAATCTTAATCTTAATCGTAGTCGTAGTCGTAGTCGTAGTCGTAATCGTAGTCGTAATCGTAATCGTAATCGTAGTTGTTGCAGCCGTAGTTGTAGTCATAGTCGTACTAGTCGTAATTGCAGCCGGTAGCTGTAGTAGCTGTAGTTTCGTATACTATCATGAAGTAAGATCATCAGGAAAGCCCTAGATTTGAAATTAGACACGATGGAGCACCTTCCTTTTTTTTTCAATAAATAAGAAAAAAAAATGAGAATTTAGCTCTAAACGTTCCAATGGCTCATTCGGGTCCAAGTCACTAAATATAAGTGAGATGAAAATTCGCCGTCAATCAGGTCAGATAAATTTGGGTCAAAGGTGTTAAGTGACCGAGAAATGATTTCAGCATGTATCAAGCTCATTTGAGTTAAAACAAAGATATGATGTATTGGACAATATACTATGTGAAGTTGATAAATGTGTGTAACTGGTATAGAATCTTAATACACACCTCAGTCGGATGTCAGAACGACTGAGGTGTGTGGATGCCCGATTCCGATCATATCCACAAAAGGTCCTGTATAGTTTTTCTTGCCGATAGTCCGACTCACTACCTCATTAGGGTCACGCGCCCCGCACCGCCGCGCGATCCCTCGCTCAACATGATGATTATAAAATAAATGAGTTCGGAGTGAGAACAGAGTGTGATAGGAGCGAAATCATAATAAGCAAGGCTATTTACTTTATGATAACAATTTAGATTCTGAATACCAGTGCTCCTCTAGTTTGCAACTTGTTTTGCGGAACGGCGCAAGGCATGTGTTAGCTATATAGCGCTCTTGAGAGATCGAATCGTTCTTGGAAACATTGTGATTTTGTATGCATATGAGTTTTTCCTCACAGAAGTCTTCAGTGGTGGTTTCATGATTCTTTCGCCTCATCGGGAATTACTCAAGACAACCGAGATAGAAACATTTGACGATGATAAGTTTCCTCCGAACCATTATATCTAACCGCAGGTAAGTATACCAGTTGGCCGTTGCGAGCGCGGCGCTTCTGAAGTTTAGAGTGGTTCGGCCTTCTATATGAATATGTATATTCTAAGTTCAATCTGGCATTTACACAAGGAAGTACGCTCGCCAGTTGGTCCCCTACAGTAATGTAGATCCACCTCTGCAATCTTCTCTCCTCTTAATTGTGCAGCTACCTGTATCTGATGTCAACGTAAAGACAGATGGCGGCCGCCATAGCAAATGATCCCTTTGAGCGCATAAGACGTAGTAAGGGACCTTGGAACCAAAGATGCTGCAAAAGGTGTCATTGATGAGGTCAAAATTGTGGAAATTTTTGGATAGGACATAGTGTAAATTGATTGTAGAGAATGTAGCAGAGGATGTAGTGGAAGGAGTTGAGTTACGGTTGCATAGGGTATACCAATCATATTAATCATCCTCTTTCCAAGCCAATTCATCTTCCTCTTCCCAATCCAATTCATCTTCAAGTTCCTCTTGCCGTCGCTCCCAAGCCAGCAGTCTTTCGTTCCTCTGCCCGAGAGCCCAGCACACCCAGCAGTTACGCTTCGCAGCAAAACGCCATGCGTTCCGGGAGAAATCGTCGATCGAGAGGCTCCTCTGGTAAGAATTGCATGGCATTGTCTGGCCATAGTATGTCTTTTTAAGAACCCCCAGAGGGAGAAGAGGATGTGCCACATGCATATCACCATTTTGAGGCTGTCTGCTGCGCCACATCTCGACATACCGCTGGCTTTGCTCAAGTAGTAAATCATCTAGGAAACCATTTTTTTTGAAATTTTCATACAACGCATTAATACGCAGGACGTCAGACACTGCATATTGAGCATATCTGTCAGGCAAGGGTCGTTCCATCCATTGTGTATGAGTCACTACAAATGAAATTAGTCCTTATGCACGCGAGTAGAGTCGCTGGGAATACCTGGCAGTGAGTCGGCTTTGGCGACCCCTTCAACTTCGATTTTGTGTTCCTCCAAACACTTTCTCAGCCCATTGAGCCTCTGCACGGCACGGTAATTGTTTGGACTTCCTCTGATCTCTGAAGGAAAAATGAAGCCTTTGAGTCTCTCTAGTTGGTCGTCATGGTCTTCGCCTCGAACAACCCGCGATTTTACATCAGCAAGCTGTAGGTCTAGTACATTGTTGAGACTAACTGAACGATCATGATTTAAAGCGCTGTAGTCTATCCTTCCATCAAAGACAATCTTCTTGATAGAGGAGGACTCAAGGAGCTCATGAATGGGGCGCAGTTCTGCAGATGATAACCGAACAATGTCGATCAGGTAAGTATGAGGCAAGGGTGTCGACCCTTCGAGAGTGGTGGTACGGAGGGTGATGATCGATAAGGCTCCGCCTTTCATACCGAGATCTTGACCTTCGCAATCCATGATGAGAACTGATGATGCTTTGAGGGGACAGATGGCTGCAGTCAAGGATGCGATATCGTCACAAAGGGTAGTAGTATCACCGAGGAGTAATCCAGACATTTTTTGTAATTCTGTAATGAAGATGTAGTACTGTGAAGGTATATGTAGACGTAGAGTGTGAACTTCCCTCACTTTACCATACTTATGTTCTACTTCATTCATTCTGTCACTTACTTCCCATGGTGCAAGCGCTGAGCGCTGAGTTTCACATCTGAGTTATGTCACGTATTTGGGAATGAAATTCCAACTTAGTTGATACAGTCGAACCTCTCATAACCGATGGCCCCTCCGTGGAAGCCAAAAAGTATCGGTTTTGAGGGGTTATCGGATACAAGGGAAGTCGTTGTAG